>CAXHJY010000576.1:7500-10000 GCA_964016885.1 Eledone cirrhosa | reverse complement strand
ATTGAGGGGACGGCCGGGATGGAATTGGAAAAATGTCTTTAGATAAAAGTAACAGGTCCTTTCATGTTGACATCTCTTGGAAAACTGTTGATGCTGGAGTTTTGTGTATGATATATTTTTTAGAAAAGTGGATGATGGAAGGTGTCTACCTTTCATCCTTTTATCCTTACGGGGATTCTGGTAGCAGCGTTGGAAATGTCAGCCATGTTGTAATTGGGGTCTTTTGTAATGGCTGCTACTCAGAAGATCTATGACACGTGACTAAGAACAAACAACATACACTCTCTCACAATCTCTTTCTCTCTCTCTTTCTCTCTCTCTTTCTCTCTCTCTCTCTTTCTCTCTCTCTCTCTTTCTCACACACACATACTCTCTCTCTCTCTCTCTCTCTCTCTCTCTCTTTCTCACACACACACACATACTCTCTCTCTCTCTCTCTCTCCCCCTCTCTCTTTCTCTCACACACACACATACTCTCTCTCTCTCTCTCCCTCTCTCTCACACACATACCCTCTCTCTCTTTCACACATACACACATACTCTCTCTCACACACATATATATGCGTGTGTAGATACATACAAACACACACAAATACGTACATATTTATACACACACACACACATATATATATATATACATATATATATACACACACGCATATATACACACACACAAACACTCATATATATATATATATATATATATATATATATATATATATATATATACACGCATACACACACACATACATACACACACACACGCATACATACACATATACTCACATACACACAGCTTTTATCTCTATTCTTTTAATGTCTTCACCCTATGCTCATCATTTAATTTATTGCATTTCATTTATCTCTATATTTATTACTTATATTATTATTATTATTATTATTATTATTATTATTATTATTATTATTATTATTATTAGCATCATCATATTTTTTTCTTTTTCTTGAATTAATACTTTCAAGGGAGTATCTTATATATCATATTTGTTTGCTTTTTAATGTCGGACCTTGTTTGATGCTATATATTGTAATATTAAGTTCTATATATGTTTCATATTATATTATATTATATTATATATATATATACTATATTATATTATATTATATATTATATATATGTTTTATACTTTGGCTTGTGTCGCATACTATTTTATTTTGTTATATTATTGTAATATTAGTTCTATATATGTTTCATATTATATTATATATATACTATATTATATTATATATTATATATATGTTTTATATTATGTGTTTTATATTTTGTCTTGTGTCGCATACTATTTTATTTTGTTATATTATTGTAATATTAAGTTCTATATATGTTTTATATTATATTATATTATATTATATTATATTATAAATATATTATATTATATTATATATATATGTTTTATATTATGTGTTTATATTTTGTCTTTTGTTTTTTAATGTCTCATACTATTTTATGTCGTTATATTATTGTGGTAGTATGTTATGTATATGTATTATATTATATATATATATTATATTATATTATATTATATTATATTATATTATATACATATTATATTGCATTAAATTATATAATATTTTATATTATGTGTTTTATATTTTGTCTTGTATTTTTTAATGTTGCATACTATTTTATGTTTTTATGTTATTGTGGTGGTATGTTATATATATGTTTTATATTATATTATATATTATTATAGTATATATTTATATTTTGTTTTGTATTTGTTGTTGTTATTGTTGTATTGTTGTTGTGTTGGAATATCTTGTGGAGAAAATTGTGATAACTGGATTCTATCTAAATCTATAATTAAAATTTATATTTCAAAGTTAAGAAACTGAAGGAAAATGGTGGAATGATATATGTAAATATATATATATATATATATATATATATATATATATATATATATATAGACACACGTGATTCATTTCCTCCGTATTTAATTACTAGACACACACACACACTCATATATATAAACATACATATATATATATATATATATATATATATATATATATATATATATATATATATATGTGTGTGTGTGTGTGTGTATGTGTATATACGTACATATATGTATACACGTATATATATATGTATATATATATAGAGAGAGAGATAGAGAGACAGAGGGGAAGCGAGCATTAAACATGACCGTTATGCTATATATATATATATATATATATATATATATATATATGTGTGTGTGTGTGTGTGTGTGTGTGTGTATGTGTGTCTATATTAAATGTTTACCTGTGTGTCTATATATGTCTGTGTGTGAATATGTATGTATATATATATATATGTGTGCGTATGTCTGTGTGTGAATATGTATGTGTATATATATATATATATATATATATATGTCTGTGTGTGAATATGTATGTGTATATATATATATATATATATATATATGTCTGTGTGTGAATATGTATGTATATATATATATATATATATATATATATATATATGTCTGTGTGTGAA
>CAXHJY010000576.1:0-2500 GCA_964016885.1 Eledone cirrhosa | reverse complement strand
GTTCAAAAGCTTCTGTTATTTCGTTGACCTTCGCTGGATTTGACCCCAGAGAGAGGAGAGAGTCGGATCAAATACTGAAAAACATTCTCTCTGACGTTCTAACGATTCTGCCATTTCGTTGCCCCCCCCCCCCCCCCTTCCCCGCCTTTTTTTTTTTTCTCCATCTAAACTAGAAACCCTTTGACATCGATGGTTTTGATCCATAGAAGCAACCAGGGGGCGAGTTTGCGGGGTGGGTGGATTACGGATTGATATGAAATGGGTTAAATATTTTTCCTACCTTGTTTGTCGAATCGTTATGTCAACAATACTTCTAAGATGTGGAAATTCATCTGAAAAACAAAACAAAACAAAAAAGACAGAAAGAACAACATCAATAAAAGATAAACAAGAGAAAAAGGAAGACATCGCTTCTTATTATTAGACATTTCTGATAAATATAAAAATACGACCAAAAAATAAAGAGAAACTACCAACAATTATTATTATCAGTAGAGAGCTGGGGAAGGAGGGGGAGGAGGAGGAGGAGAAGGCAAGCAGCAGCAGCAACAACAGCACCACGGCCAACAACACCACCACCACCATCAACAACACCAACAACACCATCAAAATAATCAACACCACCACCACTAACAACAACAAGACGACCACCAACAACACCATCAACACCACCACCACAACAACACCATCAACACCATCAACACCACCACCAACAACACCACCAACAACAACACCACCATCAACAACACCAACAACACCATCAACACCACCACCACCACCACCACCACCACAACACCATCGCCAACAACACCATCAACACCACCACCACCACTGGCACAACAACACCACCACCAACAGCAACACCACCATCAACAACACCAACAACACCATCAACACCACCACCACCACCACAACAACAACAACAACAACACCGCCAACACCACCATCGACACCACCACCACAACAACAACACCACCACAACACCACTTCCACCAGCAACAACAGCAACAACAAGAACTACAATTGACCAACAACACCACCACCAATCACAACACCAATAACATCATCAAGAACCACCAACAACAACACCACCAATACCACCACAACACCAACACCAACAACACCACCAAGACCAACAACACCACCACCAACAACAACACCACCAACAACAACACCACCAACACCAACACCAACACCACCAACACCAACAACACCATCAAGAACCACCAACACCAACACCACAACACCAACACCAACAACACCACCAACAACAACAACAATACCACCAACAACAACACGAACACGACCAACACGAACACCACCAACACCAACACCACCAATACCAACAACACTACCAACACCAGCACCAACACCACCAACACCAACACCACCAACACCAACAACAACACCAACACCACCAACACCAACAACACCAACACCACCAACACCAACACCACCAATACCAACAACACTACCAACACCAGCACCAACACCACCAACACCAACACCACCAACACCAACAACAACACCAACACCACCAACACCAACAACAACACCAACACCACCAACACCAACAACAACACCAACACCACCAACACCAACAACACCAACACCACCAACACCAACAACACCAACACCACCAACACCAACTACCATTAACACAATACAATAGTCCAGTTGTTACGAATGTAGTTTGTCGTCATGTTCAGACTTTGTAAGAAAAACTAGTTGCACTAGTTTCTCTGTGTTCTTAATTACTATACGATATATATATATATATATATATATATATATATATATATATATATATATATATATATATATATATATATATATATATATATATATATATATTATATATATATATATATATATATGTTTATATATTTATATATATATATATATATATATTAATTTATATATACATATATATATATATTAATTTATATATATATATATATATATTTATTTATATATATATATATATATATATATATATATATATATATATATATATATATATATATATATATAAATACATATGCATAAACATATATATATATATGCATAAACATATATATATATATATGCATAAACATATATATATATATATGCATAAACATATATATATATATATATATATATATATACATAAACATATATATATATATATATATATATGCATAAACATATATATGTATATATGGATTTTAGTCTTCAAATTTATTATTATTACTATATATATATATATATATATATATTGTATATATATATACATATTTATGGTATTTATATAAATATATATATATATATATATATATATATATATATATATATATATATGTATGTATGTAAAAGGTAAACAGAAATAACAACACAATCAGTACAGTATATGGAAGGGATTGCTTCTCCATTCAATCGCTTCTTTCAAGATATCTCTATTTCTAGATATCATATATATACATATATATATATATATATATATATATATATATATATA
>CAXHJY010000575.1:97500-108789 GCA_964016885.1 Eledone cirrhosa | reverse complement strand
ATATATATATATATTATTATATATATATATATATATATATATATATATATAATATATATATATATATATATATATATATATAATATATATATATAATATATATATATATATATATATATATATATATATATATAATATATATATATATATATATATATTATATATATATATATATATATATATATATATATATTATATATATATATATATATATATATATATATTATATATATATATATATATATATATATATATAATATATATATATATATATATATATATATATATAATATATATATATATATATATATATATATAATATATATATATAATATATATATATATATATATAATATATATATATATATAAAATAAAATAAAGTCAAATGTTTAAAATTTGGCTTCGTTTATTACTGCTATATATATTTCGGTGACAGCCATCTTTGGCTGTGACCTCTTCAGGCAGTCCGAATTAGTGTGGTAAAGACGAGTACACATGTTGTTGAGGTGTATAACTTTGTCAATACTCTGGTATGCCCAGTTCCTGGTTGGGTTCTTATTTCACTGAGGAACTGGAATCATATGATTTTAAACATTTGACTTAATTATTTGACCTAATTATCAGGGTTCCAGAGCAAGAGAGCGGATATGATTTCATTGCTGGCATGGTGACAGTGGCCAGCAAATTGAGCTCTCCGGGATTTTAGAAGGGCAGAGGCTCGAGGGAGTTTGCCATAGATTTTAGACAAGGTGGAATGTCGTTTCCAGGATAGGTTTTGCACTCTCATTAAGAGGCGGGTATATGTGCCATCCAATCTCCTCTCAAGTTGTGATGTTAGTGTCCAAGTTTCGGATCCATAAAGTAATATGGGCTTAATGGTTGCTTGGAATATTTCCAGATTTAGCTTGTTGGTAAGTTGAGATGTCCATATGGCGTGCATGTCATTGCACGCTGACCATGCCATACCCTTCCTGGTTAGAAAATCTATTTTGGAGGAGGAGATATATGAGCTAAGATACTTGTAATCTTCCACCTGCTTAAGGGTGGTACCATTAAGGGTTCTGATGGGGTAGTTTGGGCTGTTTGCGCATCTGTTCACATACTCAGTCTTGGATTCGTTGAGGTACAGTCCAACACAGATGGACGCTTGCTCTAATGACTTCAAAAGACTCTCAGCATTTTCCAGTGACCGACTGATCAATGCGATGTCGTCAGCAAAGTCGGTGTCGGTCAAGTATTTTGCTGGGTAGCGTGAGCTTCTCCTAGGCTGTAGTTGGTATCCCCTTATCCTGAATCTTATCCACAGACATGCGCAAAACATAATCCACAACAATGATAAATAGATACGGAGCAAGGGTATCGCCCTGTAAAATTCCAGCGAGGATTGAGAAAGGTGGTGTTTCCCCATCTGGGGCCAGGACAGTTGATTTGGTATCTGTATACATTACACGTATGGCCGCGATGATTTTATCAGGAATCTCATAGAGTTGTAGAATTTCAAACATCCCCGACCTGTCAACTGAGTCGAAGGCTTTTGAAAAATCAACAAAGATGAGTGCAAGGTCTAGATTGCGGTTTTGGGACTCTTCTATAAGTCAGCGAAGGCAGAGAATCTGGCTAAGTGTTGATCTACCTCTCCTAAATCCATTCTGGTTGTTACGAAGGATTGGCTCAAGAAATGGGATTAAGCGGTTAAGAAGAAGCTTGTTGTATATTTTTGCAGCAATTGCCATGAGAGAAATTCCTCTATAGTTGGTGGCTAAATAAAGATCTCCTTTTTTGGGCATGGGGATAATTTGAGCTGCATGCCAGACGCTAGGTGGTTTATTGGTCTCGAAAGTATGGTTACATAAGTTGAGCAAAAGGATGTGGAAATGCTCATCCTTCCAAATCAAGGTAGGTATATTATCCGGCCCAAAGGCTTTTGAGGCTTTGAGCTGTTTGATGGCTTCTTTGAACTCAGGCATGGTGAAAGGAGAGGTGTTGATTCCTAAAGGCTCTGAAACCTGAACGGATGGCAGTTGATAGTTATCAGGGAGTCTGGCCTTTTTCCCTAGAAGGTTTTTTAAAATGAGCAGACCAATTTTCAAGACGTATTTTGGCAGAGCCTCCTTTGATTCTAACTGCAGAGTTTGAGTTTTTGCCTGAAAGATCTTTGACAACCTTCCAAGCAAGATGATGGTGTTTGCTGATGTGATGTTGCGATAGCTGATCAATCCTACCTGAGATATAGTCGGCTTCAGCATTAAGATAAGCGTCGTCTAGTGATTTTTTGGCCATGATAAACTGTATCTTTTTCCCTTGAGATGGTGATTGATGGTGAGATTGGGATATTGACCTAAGATGGGCCCTTGCCTCAACTATCTTCTCTGAGGCACTAGGTTTCATTTGACTTCGGCTTTTCTTTTTAGGTAGGGTGGCAAGTGCAACTTCCTCTGTTGATTGCTTAAGACAGTCATACACATCCTCAATATTATCGTCATTGATGTCAGAAGTTGAGAGAGATTGAAATCTGTTATAGACTTGAAGCGTGAAGCTATTGGATAGTTGTTTGTTGGAAGAAACGGCTTTCCAGTCTATTCTTTTCATGGGATGAGGTTCGGGCCTCTTGGATATCCTGAGACTAAGTTTGATTGTTGCCGAGATGACTCGATGATCTGAGCCAACAGAGCTAAAGGAGGAATAAGATCTAGAATCTTTGATTGAGTTTCTCCATTTCTTGCGAAATATCAAATAGTCAATCTGAGCTCGTTTTTGGTTTGGGTATTCGAAGGTCCAAAGCTGGCCTCTGGTCTTCATGAAGCTGCTGTTTGAGCTGAATAGACTGAATTCTTCCATGAAGTCCTTGAGATATTCCCCGTTTCGGTTAGTAACCCTATTGTATGTGAACTTTACTTCATCCGGGCCAAGTTGAACGTTGAAGTCTCCAGCGATGATAAGAAAGTTGTGTAAGGGTCAACAACTGTGTTACATATATATATATAAACACACACATACATACACATACACACACATACACACATATATATATACACACATATATACACAAACATTCACATACCTACATATATACATAAATATATATACACATATATATATACGCACATATATATACACACACACACACACACACACACACATATATATATATATATATATATATATATATATAAACACATATATATATATATACACACACACACATATATATATATATATATACACATACATATATACACACATACACACACACATACATATACTCAAATATATACATATATATATACACACACACACACACACACACACACATATATATATATATATATATATATATATATATACAAAATATACATACATATACACACATATACATATACACATATATATACAAATAAGTACTCATAAATATACGCATAAACACAGGCACATAAAAACAGCTTTACAGGCAGAAAATGCACATAGGTAAGAGGTACTCACATAACCATAGTGGCCGTATTTCAGGTTGAGGAGGGGTGGGGGGGGGGGGGTGGCGTAGGATGGAGGTGGAGGGGCTAAAAGGGGGAAGTCGTTTTTAGCCATCGGGCATTAACACTGGCTTAAGTTAACACATTTGAAAGTTGCAAAGTTCTTGTGCATGCATTTCGGGCAGTGTTCAGAGAGTTTGTTCAGTAGCGGGCCCTTGGCGAATAAAATTTCATAGCTATCTGAGATATAAAGGTCGCAGCCCTTGTGTCCTCCGTTGTAAGAGCGCGGTTTCTGGATATATCACCCCCCCGCCCTTTATTTTTCCCTCTTTATAAACCCTTTTCCAGTGGCTATCACTGGCTGTTATGATTCATGAGACGTTTTCCTAGATATATCGTAGTATCATACACTTTAAAACTTTTAGAACAGTTACAGTATGCAACGTTTTTTCTTATTCACACATTCTCTAATGAATTTATTACGTTTTCGCATTTTCTCATAAATAGGATATAAGTAAAATTTTCTCTTGGGTTAATCACTACCTTGATTAAATCTTAACCATTTAACATCTCAGGGTATGTCATGTATCATTATATTTTGTCTGATGAGGACGTACTGTTGTACATCCGAAATATGTATAATAAAATGTAATTGATCAAAAGAACATCTATTTTATTAATACTTATATTTAATATTAATAACTCCAGAAAATTATTTTCCCGTTGAGTGCTTCCAATCTACTGTAAAACTCTTTGATATAATCATTGAATATTGTTTAACACTTTAATATATATATTGTTCCCAACTGGTTGAGCGCTTTTCTATACAATAGATTGCATATTCTATAAATATGGATTTCTTAAACTTCCCGACTTCCCTCAAAGATATACCTATACCTTCAAATGAAGAATACATGAAGAAAACTATAGAACAGACAAATTCTTTTATTAGAAGATTAAGATGGAGAGCTTTTCATTTCGAAAAGAAAGATGCTGAAAGAAAAACCAACGACAATCAGTTTAAATCTTTGTTTAAATCAAGAAAAAATCCTCCATATAACAAACTTCTGGAGGTTTTTGAAACAGAAATGCTCGGCATAATCAAAAAAATTAAATTTAGGAAAAACCCATATATAGGTCACCAATACCTCAGATCTCTAAAAGCTAAAATCACTGAAATAAAAAATGTTAACAAAGTATTGGTTAAATCTGACAAAACTAATAATTTATATGGATAAGCAAAATGAATATAACGACCTGATTTTGAAAGAACTTAGGAAAAATTACAAAAATTACTGAAATTAATGAAGAAGCCTATAAGTTAATTACCAATCTAGGAATACAAGGAAGAACTGAGCCATTCTTACCTAGACAGCCGAGGATTAACCTGAAAGATCATAAAAGAAACTTTAAGGAAGAGATGCCAGTTAGACTGATTGCTCCATCGAAATCGGATATAGGAGTAATCAGTAAAAACATCATAGATAGAATATTACCCACTCTTAAATTGAGATCTAGTTTGAGCTTATGGAAAGATACAAACGAGGTCATTGAATGGTACACGAATATTGAAGATAAGAAAAACTATGAATTCATCCAGATGGATATTACTAGATACTATTCTTCTATAACACCTAAACTTCTAAATAAGGCCCTCTCATATGCTTATAAGCATACTGATCTAACCACAAATGAAATAGATATAATTTTAACAGCCAGAAGAACTCTCATTAACTTCAGTAACGAATTTTGGACACGCTCAGATAGAGATAGAAACTTTGATATCACTATGGGGGCATCCGATTCCGCGCAAATCACAGATCTTCTGGGAATTTTCATATTAAACATGATAAATAGAAAACTGCCGGAGATTACCGGTGGTTTATATAGGGACGACATTTTATTTACGGTGGTCAAAGACAACAATATAGAATTAAATAGAGTTAAGAAAAGTATAATAGAATTCTTTAAAACGTACGACCTTAATTAGAAGTAGAAAATGGTACAAAAATAGATAATTTCCTTGACGTTACCTTTAACTTAAACACTGGCTTCTATTACGCTTTTCATAAGCCTAAAGAAAACTTAAATTATGTCAGTAACTATTCAAATCACCCTAGATCTGTAAAAAAAGCTATAGTAAATAGTGTGCAAAAACGTATTAATAAAATATCAGCTAATAAAGATATATTTGATAAAAATGCAGAATACTACAACAACGCGTTAAAAAGAGCAGGATATATGAATAATATAGAATATGTAGATAATAACAATCCAAGAATTATTCCTAATAATAATAAAAATAATAACATATATAATAATTATAATTCAAATACACATACGCTAAATAAATCGAGAATACGAACTAGATCTAAACCAGTCATATGTTTTTCACCCCCTGCTTCGGTCGCAGTTAAAAGACCAATTGCAAAACTATTCTTTAAAGCTCTTGACACCGCGGGACTTTGCCTTTCATCCTTACGTGGTCGATAAAATAAAGTACCAGTAATGCACTGGGTAATTGCTGGCCTTGGGTCTAAAGTAGAAACAATTATATTATAAATAAATAAGAGATCGAAAGCGCAGCAAAAATTCACATTTATATATAAGTTTGAATCCGTATGAATAATGTATTATAATATGTATGTAGTTATATATTTTATATATATTTATATTTTAAATATACCTGCCACATTTCTATATATATGATTCAAATATAGAGAAAATATCCAAACTAAAAATTATTATAGACATTATTTTGAACTCTGTATTATCCATGCACTCATTGTTGTTTTTCTTATATATATATATATATTTAAATGTGACACGTTGATAAAATTATAACTGTTATCATTTACCTAAAGTATACTACACTAATAATAGCTAATATATATCTATATATATACATCCCTGTATCTAATAATATGTTGATATCTTGGTTGAAGAATAATTAGTGCATTTACACCCAGTTATACATAGGTATATATTTATCCTTAACATCCTTCAATATATTATCTTATTTTATTTTTATCTTCGTCGTTATTATTTACCTTAAACATACTGGCTCATTAATATATACCTATATACATAATAGTTATTTAAATATTTTTAACAATAAGTACTTCAAAAGCTTTACATACCTAATATGTTGGTATATTTGTTAAAGTTTGAATTTAGGTAAATAATCAACAGTATAATATTTCATTTTTATGCGCCAGCTAAATCCTTTAAATGTTACTCTCATAAAATTCAGAAGTTTAGAAATGATAACACACTTATCGAATTTATATAAATAATATATAGATAACCAGCAAATAATCCTGAAATCTGGAGTCTTCACCCTAATATTATAAATTAAATATTTTCAAATTTAACCGTTTAATTTTCGGAAAAAATTTCCTTCTGCATATATCACCCCCCCCCCTCTCTTTATTTTTCCCTCTTTATAAATCCTTTTCCAGTGGCTATCACTGGCTGTTATGATTCATGAGACGTTTTCCTAGATATATCGTAGTATCATACACTTTAAAACTTTTAGAACAGTTACAGTATGCAACGTTTTTTCTTACTCACACATTCTCTAATGAATTTATTACGTTTTCGCATTTTCTCATAAATAGGATATAAGTAAAATTTTCTCTTGGGTTAATCACTACCTTGACTAAATCTTAACCATTTAACATCTCAGGGTATGTCATGTATCATTATATTTTGTCTGATGAGGACGTACTGTTGTACATCCGAAATATGTATAATAAAATGTAATTGATCAAAAGAACATCTATTTTATTAATACTTATATTTAATATTAATAACTCCAGAAAATTATTTTCCCGTTGAGTGCTTCCAATCTACTGTAAAACTCTTTGATATAATCATTGAATATTGTTTAACACTTTAATATATATATTGCTCCCAACTGGTTGAGCGCTTTTCTATACAATAGATTGCATATTCTATAAATATGGATTTCTTAAACTTCCCGACTTCCCTCAAAGATATACCTATACCTTCAAATGAAGAATACATGAAGAAAACTATAGAACAGACAAATTCTTTTATTAGAAGATTAAGATGGAGAGCTTTTCATTTCGAAAAGAAAGATGCTGAAAGAAAAACCAACGACAATCAGTTTAAATCTTTGTTTAAATCAAGAAAAAATCCTCCATATAACAAACTTCTGGAGGTTTTTGAAACAGAAATGCTCGGCATAATCAAAAAAATTAAATTTAGGAAAAACCCATATATAGGTCACCAATACCTCAGATCTCTAAAAGCTAAAATCACTGAAATAAAAAATGTTAACAAAGTATTGGTTAAATCTGACAAAACTAATAATTTATATGGATAAGCAAAATGAATATAACGACCTGATTTTGAAAGAACTTAGGAAAAATTACAAAAATTACTGAAATTAATGAAGAAGCCTATAAGTTAATTACCAATCTAGGAATACAAGGAAGAACTGAGCCATTCTTACCTAGACAGCCGAGGATTAACCTGAAAGATCATAAAAGAAAAGAGATGCCAGTTAGACTGATTGCTCCATCGAAATCGGATATAGGAGTAATCAGTAAAAACATCATAGATAGAATATTACCCACTCTTAAATTGAGATCTAGTTTGAGCTTATGGAAAAATACAAACGAGGTCATTGAATGGTACACGAATATTGAAGATAAGAAAAACTATGAATTCATCCAGATGGATATTACTAGATACTATTCTTCTATAACACCTAAACTTCTAAATAAGGCCCTCTCATATGCTTATAAGCATACTGATCTAACCACAAATGAAATAGATATAATTTTAACAGCCAGAAGAACTCTCATTAACTTCAGTAACAAATTTTGGACACGCTCAGATAGAGATAGAAATACTTATATTTTAATATATATATATATATACATACATATATACATATATATATACATATATATATATATATATATATATATATATATATATATATATATATATATATATATATATATATATATATATATATATATACATATATATATATATATATATATATACATATATATATATATATATATATATATATATATATACATATATATATATATATATATATATATATATATATACATATATATATATATATATATATATATGTATATATATATATACATATATATATATATATATATATATATTATATATATATATATATATATATATATATATATATACATATATAAATATATATATATATACATATATAAATATATATATATATACATATATAAATATATATATATATATATATATATATATATATATATATATATATATATATGTATACATATATATATATATATATGTATACATATATATATATATATATGTATACATATATATATATATATATATATATATATATATATATATATATACATATATATATATATATATATATATATATATACATATATATATATATATATATATATACATATATATATATATATATACATATATATATATATATATATATATATATATATATATATATATATATATATATATATATATATATATATATATATATACATATATATATATATATATATACATATATATATATATATATATACATATATATATATATATATATACATATATATATATATATATATATATATATATATATTATATATATATATATATATATATATATATATATATACATATATAGTATTAGTTATACTATTTATGGTTATGTAAACACAAAACCTTAAGCAGTTGTAAGTATTATACACACACCCTAAATAGTGGTAGGCAGTAATGTATTACTACCTTATTACCAGTAAGTTAAGTAGCTCAATGTAAAAACATCAGATGATTTACAGAGCAGTTATATGAAATATAAGAATCAAAGAACTGTTCAAAACATTATTGTGCTTACAGCTGTTTCCTCCAAACCGAGGTTTGGATTCTTCGGAGCAATTTATTAATGCATGGACAGTTATATGACCTCCTTTTCAGCCGAGGGACATACCAATACATATTCAAACATTGATACATATTCAAACATTGTGGGTCAACATTCATTACAAAATTTAGAGTGGCAGTACACACTTCGAGATTACATTTATATTAATAGGTACAATCAAAAATCAAAGATATAGGTTAAAGTACAACATGAAGGTAAGTGGTTATATAGTGCAAATGTTATATGTGTGGCACGCATGTGCGTCTTGTTTATATAGTGTGGCAGAGAGATATGTGTGGTAGAGGCACTTAGGTAGGTAAATAAGAGTGTTAGGTTGGTAGATCTGGTGGCAAAGTCTTTATATGATTGATGTAGTCTGTGTGTGGAGAAATATTATAAACATTAAAGATAGTGCAAGCATTAAAAGTGTTATAAGTATTGGAGATGCACAACGCAGGGATGTCACGTAATTCATGTACTTCGGCATTTTCATGGTCAAGGGAGTGTATATTTCGATTATATGCCTTTCACATAATCCACGACAATCCAGTTAGAGATCGTAGTCTGGTGTTCCTTAGTTCGATACAGGAGGTTGTTACGTTTCGAGAGACGCCATTGAATACCGGAAGTGTGTGTGTGGCTAAGGGGAGTTAATGCATGCGGGGAGGTAACTCTGGGGTTTCTATATCTAGCCATTAAAATGTGTCCCAATATGGACCCTAAATTCTATGGTGAGGTGCACCTTCCATAGGTTGTACTTTAACCTATATCTTTGATTTTTGATTGTACCTATTAATATAAATGTAATCTCGAAGCGTGTACTGCCACTCTAAATTTTGTAATGAATGTTGACCCACAATGTTTGAATATGTATCAATGTTTGAATATGTATTGGTATGTCCCTCGGCTGAAAAGGAGGTCATATAACTGTCCATGCATTAATAAATTGCTCCGAAGAATCCAAACCTCGGTTTGGAGGAAACAGCTGTAAGCACAATAATGTTTTGAACAGTTCTTTGATTCTTATATTTCATATAACTGCTCTGTAAATCATCTGATGTTTTTACATTGAGCTACTTAACTTACTGGTAATAAGGTAGTAATACATTACTGCCTACCACTATTTAGGGTGTGTGTATAATACTTACAACTGCTTAAGGTTTTGTGTTTACATAACCATAAATAGTATAACTAATACTATTAACTGCTCCATATCGTTGAGCTGACATATAATATTGCCAATATGCTAATCAAAGACCAACTCCCCATGTCGATCAAGAACATACCAATACCATCCAGGAATACATATGAGAAATTGCTGATCAACAGTGTAAATTCATTTATCAATAGAGTGAGATGGAGGACATTCCATTATGATAGAAACAAATCTAACAACTTGAATAATACTAACAATTTTGACTCCTTCGGCTTTAAAACCTTTAAAAGCCCCCCTCATAACACTCTACTTAACTCCTTTGAAAATGACCTAGTTAAACTAGTTAAGAACATTAAATACAATAAGCACCATATTAGAAGCAACACCTTCTTAAACAAACTTAACACTTCTATTAGTGGATTCAAAACTAGTAATAAAATTATTGTACACGCAGATAAAACTAATAACATATACAGCCTAGATTATATTACTTATAGAAAGTTTATATATAATGAACTACATAAAAGCTACAAAAAAACCACCTTGAAAAACTTAGAAGATATTAATGTAGAGGGTTATAATATAGTGTCTAAACTAGGACTACAGAGGCATACACAACCTTTCACTCCGAACCCCCCTAGATTCTCTCTGAAGGACCATAAGGAGAACTTCATCAGCAACCCCACGATAAGACTTATCTGCC
>CAXHJY010000575.1:77500-87500 GCA_964016885.1 Eledone cirrhosa | reverse complement strand
TTAAAGGTCTCAGTGGATTGGAAGTATCGGTAGAGGGTCGGACGCCATGCTTTGCAGCACAGTTACGTCCATTTACGGACTGAGTTAAAATCCCGCCGAGGTTAACTTTGCCTTTCATCCTTACGGGGTCGATTGCTGGCCTTGTGCCAAAAAGTAGAAACAATTATATTATTATCTATCCATTACTGAATATAATATTAGTAAACTATAGTAGTTATATTAAATGGTGGTAACTTTATGTTTATTCCTAATAGTTATTGTAGAGTATAAGGTTTGAGATAAATAGGAGTTAAGTAGAGGAATGAGCTGATCATAGAGTGTGATGCTTATATGCTGATAAGACCTAGAGGTGAAGTGTTAATGGTGGTGAGGAATCCAGATCTGACATTGTTATATACTAGCAGCTAGGTTTAAAGTTATGGAAAGAGTGCGGTGGTGATGTTGGCACATGGAAAAAATCTCTGATTTTTTATTTAGGAGGTCTAGCTTAGAATAGATTATAGTGGGGGTCTCCAGAAGACAGCGGTTAGATAATTTATTCGGTGGCTTATACGATGCGGCCCTATCTATTACTTTCCATTTAAGTGTATATGGTCTATTCCTAGTTTTTAGAGAGTGTATGTAGTTAGATAAAGAAGTGGAGTTGGCTAGATTGTGATTTTTGAAAGAGTGGAGATGCGAGTTATATCTCGTCTTGAAGCAGTTCGAAGTTGAACCGGTATATATTTTTGAAGAGTTGTTTGTGTTGACCATGCATGAATAAATGATGTCTTTGATTAAGCAATTTTTACCTAATCGTTTCTTCGGCGTAGATCACTGATTTGGTGGGCCTATATCTCTTAAATGAAATTCATAAGAACATACCCTAACTCAATGGTGGTTTATACCGCGACGATGCATTACTTCTTATTGACTATAAACATTTTAATATAGAAAGAACTAGGAAACAATTACATGAAATTTTCAAAACTTCAACTTAGGTATCCCCATAGATAAAAACACTAAAAACGTTAACTTCCTTGATACTACACTTTGCCTAGACTCTAAAATATATACATCCTTTCATAAACCAAACGAAAAACTACTTTATCTAGATACCAACTCTAACCAACCTAAATCCATATTAAACTCAATTACTAAAGGAATATCAAATATAATCTCTAATCTATCATATAACGAAACCATATTTAACAGTAATTCCCAATACTATAATGAGGTCTTAGCTCGATCAGGCCATAAAAATAAAATTAGATTTTTACCTATAAAATAACCTAGTTACAACATTATTTCTCACAATATGGCCATGAGGAAAAATAATAAAAGTTCTAGCCACTCTAACTCTAATACGAAGGGTAATATCAAACTTAACTCGCACCAGAATAAACACCACAATAATAATATATACAGAAATATAAACAATACCTCAAGTAACATTACAAAAAACAAAAATAGAAGAACTAATACATTCTTCAACCCCTCTTTCAATCTAAACGCTTCTATCAACTTGCCTAAGGCTTTCTTCTCAATCCTAGAAAAAAACTTCCCAGCCGGCCACAAATACCATAATCTTATCAATAAAAATACCATTAAAATCTCTTACTCTACCACACCTAACATCGCGTACCATATAGCAAGTAGTAATAAAAGGAAGATTAATAATTATTTCCATCTAATTAAATCACAACAGGGGGTAAACTTACAGAGCAACATAGTACCAGAGAATACTAGTAGCAATAATAATAATGATAATAGCACTAATTAAATTAATAACAATGAAAACGATAACCATCATTACCCTAATGCTATCCCTAACAGCCAGGCATCTACACAACATAGTAACCGGCAAGCAAACAACCGGAATAACTGTAACTGTAGAACAAATAGAACTTGCCCCTTAGGTAAAAATTGCTTAATCAAAGACATCATTTACTCATGCACGGTCAACACAAACAACTCTTCAAAAACATATATCGGTTCAACTTCGAACTGCTTCAAGACGAGATATAACTCGCATTTCCACACTTTCAAAAATTGCAACCTAGCCAACTCCACTTCTTTATCTAGCTACATACACTCTTTGAAAACTAGGAATAGACCATATACACTTCAATGGGAAATAGTAGATAGGGCCGCATCGTATAAACCACCGAATACATTATGTAACCTCTGTCTTCTAGATACTATAATCTATTCTAAGCTAGACCTCCTAAATAGAAAATCAGATTTTTCCATGTACCAGCACTACCACCGACACTCTTTCCAGAGCTTTGAACCTAGCTGCTAGTATATAACAATGTCAGATCTGAATTCCTCACCACCATTAACACTTCACCACTAGGTCTTATCAGCATATAATTACCCCCACAGCATCACATTCTATGATCAGCTCATCCCTCTACCTAACTCCTTTATACCTCAAACCTTATACTCTACATTAACTATTAGGAACAAAACATAAAGCTAACACCATTTAATATAACCACTATAGCTTGTTTATATTATATTCAGTAATGGAAAGATAATAATATGATGTAGTATAGGAAAATAAATTATATTTATAATTAAATATATAAATTAATATAAGAAATGAAATTTCATTTTTTCCATTTATAAATTAATAGCGGGTCGATAAAATAAAGTACCAGTAATGCACTGGGTAATTGCTGGCCTTGTGCCTAAAGTAGAAACAATTATAAGGGATTCACTTATAAGATAATATAATGTATATTAATAACACAAGAGATTTAATTAGACCTGTAAACAACTATACATGTTTTCCTATAGCTTACTTATACTTTATTCAGTAATAGATAGATAACAATATAATTGTTTCTACTTTTCGCACAAGGCCAGCAATTACCCAGTACATTACTGGTACTTTATTTTATCGACCCCGTAAGGATGAAAGGCAAAGTTAACTTCGGCGCGATTTGAACTCAGAATAGCAAGGGACGTAACTCTATGAGTCAAAGCATGGTGTCTGACCCTCTACCGATACTGCCATTAGATAACAATATAATGAGACCTTTAATGTATTATAGGAAAATAGATTGTATTTTAAATTAAATATAAACAAATAGCAATATATAAAAGGGATTCACATATAACACAATATAATGTATATCAACACAATGAATTTAACTAATTGGAGCTGTAAACAACTATACATTTTTCCCATTTTTTCTAATTTCTTCTACCATTTACAATGTAATCGCTACTTACCCCCCTTTCGTTTAGCTCCCCTTAATATAGATCTCAGACTCACTTCCGGAAATTAAACCGTTAGAAGAAACACTCCATAACAACTCGAACCCCAGATAACAATGTAATAGGACCGGTGTACAAACCATGGCTGCGACTGATTAAAAACATTCCCTAAAATAAAATATAGCCAATGTGATGGAAAAGATAGCAATAACATTGATACTCTCAGCACATACACATTTGAACAATACAGAAACAATCGTCACACTACATCCACCGTAAACCTATAATTTTAATACACAAACACCTTTACCTGCTTGATATGCTTGTAAACATATGTTATTTTATGTGATACCTTTGCCATGCAGTAATTATATATGCCTAGCACCATTGCTTGTTTCCTTCCTGTATATGCCTAACGCATTTGCACTCTCTATGCGCTTGCATATGTACTGCTAGTATCCTCGTTTTACGAGTAACTTTCTACCTTAATGCCTCTTTATTTGTTATACTAATCTCTGTCGCATACATTCCACTCTGTGCCTTTTAATTTATTAACTTTTAATTTTTAATTGTAATTATTGTAGAATTCTCTGGAATTCTATGTCGCATCCATTCCACTCTGTAGATACGAAACTGTTGTTCACAACATTAATATCCATGTATTTATATGGTTGTTCAGTTGAATAGGAGGTTAATTATATGTACAAACATTGCTAGTGCTCTAATGATTCCAAACGAAAATTTGGAAGAAACGATTGTCAGCAATAAAATGATTTTGAACATAGCTTTGATTATTGTGTAATTTATATTCCTGTTCTGTAAAACATCTCATGTATTTACATTGAGCTATTTTCTTACTTGTAATAAGGGAGTAATGAATTACTGACCTTTCCTGTTTATAGTTGTATATAGTGTATATATAATGTTGACATGTATATAATCGCATTTGTATATTTAATTTATATTTCCTGACCTAGTATGAATAACAATTTCTAGACGGTTTATTACACAAAATATAGAAAAGTTAGTCAGAAATATTTTAAAAATAAAACAATACATTAGTGAATAAAACGTAATAATGATAAAAATTATTGAATTACCTTGAAAATATTTATTTATTAGCTAGAAGATATTTATTTAGCCAGAGATTTGATGGGAAATATTTATATATTAGGTTGATATGTGGTCTACTGATAGCAGATGTTCTGGTGAAATAGTAGTTTTACTACTACAGATTGTAATGGAACTCTTAGTAGACACAATTGTAAAGTAAGAATAGATATGAGTGTAAGACTGGTGTAGGGGAAAGAAAATGGTGTGTATATATATAATTGTTACACAAGATATAATTAGATTAATTAAAGTTATAATGAAGACAGCAGGTACCCGGTATCGTTGGGAATGTTTCAACTCTCATACCGGTGTCATACGTTAAAAGTCCCTGATATAATTTAATACATTCAGACAGTTCCAATCGTATTTAATTAATTGTAAATCACAAAGTAACATTCAGTAAAATATCAATTATATATCAATATGAGAACCTCTACGTAGTCTCAGTGACTGCTAGAAATAGCAGCGATATTATCAATTTCAACTTAGTTTTTTTTGTTTAAAATCTCCAAAGTTTAGTTATACAACCAACGGCAAGCCTTTTGTACAGACTTCGGAATAAACTTGAAGACCGTCGAAATATCATTCTCCTTCTCTCTCTCTTTAAGCAAAAAATCGTTGCTTTCACCCTTAACGGGATCTTCTGAAACTCATTATTTTAATAAATAGTTGCCCTAAGGCTTATATATACATATATATATATATATTATCCTTATCAAACCCCCTCCGGATTATGGTCTTCACACACACACACACACACACACACACACACACACATATATATATATATATATATATATATATATATATATATATATATGTAGCAAGAGTTACCTCCCTTGTTATGACAATCACATCACCGCTCTCTAGACAGGAAGTAGCTGGAGTTACCTCCCGTTCGGGTGGCAGAACCCTTTTTGTCACTTCCGTCCTGGGACCCTATAAAAGGGATACTCAGGGCGATCTCACTCTCTTATAACTAGCCCGGCCCTTCGGCCAGGCGCGTTCGCCTGGCAACCCTAACATGGTCTCTTGTGAGCTCACTTCAAAAGGGTAACAAATAACTTTACTTCATTCTTTCATCTACCCATGGACATGTCAACAATTCTATTCTACATAACTTCAACTTGTTAATTAAACTTCATACACACAACTGAGTTTTTTTATAAATATTCACACACACCAGTGTTTTGTTATAAGTGGTGACCCCGAAAAAAGAAAAAAAATGATAGGATCTGGTTTTGTGTGAATATATAAAAAAAATTAATTAACAGTACCCCATTTTCGTTGGAATGTGTCGACCAACATTTCGAATACGCAGCAAACTTTATTAACAAACTAGGAAAAATACGCACACAGAAACGAATACACGCACATGTGAAATTCTCGTTCAGACAGACTCTTTTTCTCTCACGCACGTGTCATACATCAACTAAGTGTCGCATTTCACTGGATGTATATATATGTTTTTCGGTTCTTCTTACAACGAACATTTACAAAAGAAAAAAAAAAAGAAATTTGATTTTTTTTTTTACACATTTCAACATGAACATTTATTTTCGCTGAATCTTAACTATTGCTTACTCTTTTCGCCAAGTTTTTTTTCATCGTTCACAAAAAAAGTTGAACTCGCCATATTTGTTATACCAAGTGAAGCCTTTCTTTCTTTTTCATCATATTATCACGTTCACACACAAGTTTTTCAAAATGGCTGCCAACGACCTGTTGCACTATCATTTTCGCGTCATTTTCTCGCGCAATAGAAATATTTTTTTTTTCAACTTGACTTTAACCTTGTTTCGGAGCATGTGGGAAGCACACATCTCGACTCACTGAGATAACACACGCCATAGATAATGTTTCTTGCCAAGGATTCTCCAGCCTTAAGCTATATTCTCCTATTTACCGGTTTAAAAATTTACCTCGTAAATTTGCCGTTGAAAACTGCGCATTTGTTCAGAATGCTTATTTCTTTGGTCGCTGGCCTCTTGCTTGACCCTTCCAGGTCAACGCATTCTCAACATCGACCATCAACTTTGGCTGTTATTTCTAGCACTTTGCGCAACTCATTTTTTCTGGGAAAGATTTCACTGTGAACGGAAAAACATCGAATACGCTCACTCCGCGAGACAACAACATCAACAACCAAAACCAGCAGAACAAAACAGAATTTATTTTTGCAGCACTCTTCCTTGAGAAAATCCCACCGAATTTCACGTTGTACCACAGTCTAGAGACCACCTACATACATTCTCTGGAGGACACACTTTCTTTCCTGCTGTCATGTGATTGCACACCTGTGAACTGTATTTTGAACATTTGAACTTTGACCTCTTCTTTTACTTTGATTACATTGTATCTTTGAGTGATGGATAGATAGATGTCCAGTCGTTCTCTGACCAAGAGCGGTTGGCTACCTTGATATCTATCATTGATTTTTGCATGCATATATTTGGCTGTTTTCCTTTTATTGCAAACATTTTTTTTCGTAATTTTCATGCCTGGACTTTGGTGTTACATGCTTGACATCTTACTCCATACATTGGTTCATTCGATTTTTATATTTTAAAAATCTAGCGGGAGATAATGTAGCAAGAGTTGCCTCCCTTGTTATGACAATCACATCACCACTCTCTAGACAGGAAGTAGCTGGAGTTACTTCCCGTTGGGGTGGCAGAACCCTTTTTGTGACTTCCGTCCTGGGACCCTATAAAAGGGATACTCAGGGCGATCTCACTCTCTTATAACTAGCCTGGCCCTTCGGTCAGGCGCGTTCGCCTGGCAACCCTAACATGGTCTCTTGCGAGCTCACTTCAAAACGGTAACAAATAACTTTACTTCATTCTTTCAGCTACCCATGGACATGTCAACAATTCTATTCTACATAACTTCAACTTGTTAATTAAACTTCATACACACAACCTAGTGTCTTGTTATATTCATACAACCCAGTATTTTGTTATATATATATACAAATGAATATATGATAGGGATAAACACTGATACAAGTATAAATGTGTTCTTATTGCAAATGACCAAGTTAGCTAGATTGAAAAATACTAATTAAAATAATACGGTTTGCCTGTCTCGATTTAAAATAATAAATCAATAAAAACAAACCTATATTGGCAATAGCCGTGATACCTGGACAAATTTTTAATTTGTTTCGCAACAATTAAGTGAAAGTTCCTATTTCATATTTTCATTTGTATTACACGGCTCAGAAATATTACTTTCTTTGAGCTATTTAATTGTAAAAGACTATTTGAGTTTATAACTCTATATATAATATTCTCGGCTCCATACGTGAAGCTAATTTTTAGTCCCATAAAACCGGCTGCTATTTTTAGCGGCACGAGTATAGGACGTGCTAGGCGCTGTGACACATATGCTTTCAACAACACATTTCTCACAGTCTCTTAAGTATTTTGAAGTGAAACTTATCAATTTCTGGATACCTGCAGAATAGCACAGAAATAGGAACTTTCACTTAATTGTTGCGAAACAAATTTAAAATTTTTCCTCTCCTGTATATGTTAGTTTGTAGTGAAGCCACAACATTTGGACAATGATTTACCACAGAATTCACAGTGATATGGTTCCTCTCCTGTATATATATGTTAGTGTCTAGCTAAGCCACAACAGTTAGAGAATGATTTACCAAATATATCAAAGTGATATGGCTTCCCAGCTGTATGTATATGTTTGTGTGTAGTTAATGTAACATTCAAAGAGAATGATTTCCCTCAGATGTCACAATGATATGTATTTGTATTCTCATTAATTCACAAATTTGAGGGAATGATTTATCACTGATGTCAATGTGTTATGATTTCTCTTCTGCATGTCTCCCATATTGTACCCAGTATACTCCCCAAATTTGATATTGGGGCTCGATGTCACCAACACATTAGAGACTTTGCCGTATCTGCAGGAAGTCCTGAAGCTCAAGATATCACCCTGAAAATAGCTGAGTGTCTTGCCCTGACAGCAGTAGACATACTGCAGACCCCATCGATGGTGGAGAAGATGAAGGCCCAACTCCAAGACGATTTAGTCCTAGAACATTCAACGAAATAAAAAAAAAATGGAAAAAAAAAATTGTAAACAGTTTTATTCCCCCTCCCCCATTGCTCCACTGTTGATGATGCCACACCCACTGCCCTTCCCTCCCCCGCTCAGTTCCCCCACCTCCCCCCACCCTCAGTCCCCAACCGTCAGTTCTACCACCCTCTCCTCACCCCACCCTCAGTCCCCCTTCCTCAAATACTAGCATTCTTTGTTTTCTTGTAAATCCAAAAAAATAAATTGCAACAAAAACATCACACAGTCTCACACACACACATATATATATATACATATATGTATATATATATATATATATATGTATATATGTATATATATGTATATATGTATATATATGTATATATGTATATATATGTATATATGTATATATATGTATATATATATATATATATATATATATATATATGTATATATATGTATATATATATATATGTATATATATGTATATATATATATATGTATATATATGTATATATATATATATATATATGTATATATATGTATATATATATATATGTATATATATATATATGTATATATATGTATATATATATATATGTATATATATGTATATATATATATATGTATATATATATGTATATATATATATATGTATATATATATATATATATATATATATGTATATATATATATATGTATATATATATATATATATATATATATGTATATATATATATATGTATATATATATATATATATATATATATATATATATATATGTATATATATGTAACTTTGAATAACTTTGAAATGTTTTGGCCAGTATTGGCCCAGGCCATGTCTAACTTAATAGCACCACCTGGCGAAGTCTTTCAATTCAGGATTTGGGCACCATGGCCCATTCGAGAAGAGAATTACTGTTTGCGGAGACATATCCGGGTGTGGGTGGTTTGTCCGGGATTACTTGGAGGAATTTGTCCAAAGACTTCTTGAATTTTGTGTGGTCAGTTTCTGTTTTGACGTGTCCTGGTGTGATGTTGAAGAGAGCAGGGCCGATTGAGGTGAAATAATTGTGCCGTATTGTTGTTATGAGTTGCGATTTAGATTTTTGAATGGGACGGATAGCACGGGGCCCAAGCCTTGGGTGTATCTTGAAGGCGATGCCAACATCATTTGGGCAGTGATGATGGAACATTTTCCACATCATGCAGATAATATAACGCTCACGGCGACGTTGGAGTGAGTAAAGTTTCAGGTTTTCTAATCGACCCCAGTAGTCAAGGTCTGACATGCCATCTATCTTTTTCGTGATTGCCCTTTGAGGAGCTTCAAGTTTCATGATACTTTGTTTCGTGTGGGGAGACCACAGTGGACAACAGTATTCAAGGTGTGGTCGGGCAAAAGTAGAGAAGAGAAGGATAATGGTGCGGGAATCTCTCGACTGGAAGGTTCTGAGGATCCAGGAACACATTCTGCGGGCCATGTCAACTTTGCTGCTTATATGCGTGGTCCAGCTTATGTTGCTGTCCACGGTTACTCCCAAGTCTCTGATGTTGTTAGATGCCACGAGAGTTTCCCCGGAGGGAAGGGAGTACGGGAGTTTCAGAGCATCCTCTTTTCCAAAGTGGATCAG
>CAXHJY010000575.1:42500-57500 GCA_964016885.1 Eledone cirrhosa | reverse complement strand
AAGTTAAAAATGTACATCCACATATGTATACTGAAATATTAGTATGCATATGAATACACACACGTGTACATATGTAGATGTACCGAGTTTTTCACTGGACACTTTACTGTGAGTGTTCAGCTATTCTGTATGTAAACACACAGACAAACCGGTTTTTAGAGTCATACTGGTTTTCGAGGAAACACCTTTCCTCTATTCTCCAGAAAGCTAGACAGGAATATTGGACTAGTTTCGATGTTGTTACATCTCATCAGCAATATTTACCTATTCCGGCCTTTCTAGAGAATCGTAAAAGCACATATCGTTATATGCTTTTTCTATGAAAATTAGTAGTGGGCAGACTAATTTGCATAGAGCGTGAGTACGTAGCGGTTCAGCGGAGACGATGAAAACAAATAACGAAACGAAATTAAATTTCGCTTCGTTTGTAACTCACTTTTGTATGACTGACGCTTAAACAATTAAGTTAAAAATGTACATCCACATATGTATACTGAAATATTAGTATGCATATGAATACACACACGTGTACATATGTAGATGTACCGAGTTTTTCACTGGACACTTTACTGTGAGTGTTCAGCTATTCTGTATGTAAACACACAGACAAACCGGTTTTTAGAGTCATACTCGTTTTCGAGGAAACACCTTTCCTCTATTCTCCAGAAAGCTAGACAGGAATATTGGACTAGTTTCGATGTTGTTACATCTCATCAGCAATATTTACCTATTCCGGCCTTTCTAGAGAATCGTAAAAGCACATATCGTTATATGCTTTTTCTATGAAAATTAGTAGTGGGCAGACTAATTTGCATAGAGCGTGAGTACGTACCGGTTAAGCGGAGACGATAAAAACAAATAACGAAACGAAATTAAATTTCGCTTCGTTTGTAACTCACTTTTGTATGACTGACGCTTAAACAATTAAGTTAAAAATGTACATCCACATATGTATACTGAAATATTAGTATGCATATGAATACACACACGTGTACATATGTAGATGTACCGAGTTTTTCACTGGACACTTTACTGTGAGTGTTCAGCTATTCTGTATGTAAACAAACAGACAAACCGGTTTTTAGAGTCATACTGGTTTTCGAGGAAACACCTTTCCTCTATTCTCCAGAAAGCTAGACAGGAATATTGGGACTAGTTTCGATGTTGTTACATCTCATCAGCAATATTTACCTATTCCGGCCTTTCTAGAGAATCGTAAAAGTACATATCGTTATATGCTTTTTCTATGAAAATTAGTAGTGGGCAGACTAATTTGCATAGAGCGTGAGTACGTATCGGTTCAGCGGAGACGATAAAAACAAATAACGAAACGAAATTAAATTTCGCTTCGTTTGTAACTCACTTTTGTATGACAGACGCTTAAACAATTAAGTTAAAAATGTACATCCACATATGTATACTGAAATATTAGTATGCATATGAATACACACACGTGTACATATGTAGATGTACCGAGTTTTTCACTGGAACTTTACTGTGAGTGTTCAGCTATTCTGTATGTAAACACACAGACAAACCGGTTTTTAGAGTCATACTGGTTTTCGAGGAAACACCTTTCCTCTATTCTCCAGAAAGCTAGACAGGAATATTGGACTAGTTTCGATGTTGTTACATCTCATCAGCAATATTTACCTATTCCGGCCTTTCTAGAGAATCGTAAAAGCACATATCGTTATATGCTTTTTCTATGAAAATTAGTAGTGGGCAGACTAATTTGCATAGAGCGTGAGTACGTACCGGTTCAGCGGAGACGATAAAAACAAATAACGAAACGAAATTAAATTTCGCTTCGTTTGTAACTCACTTTTGTATGACTGACGCTTAAACAATTAAGTTAAAAATGTACATCCACATATGTATACTGAAATATTAGTATGCATATGAATACACACACGTGTACATATGTAGATGTACCGAGTTTTTCACTGG
Organism: Eledone cirrhosa; assembly: GCA_964016885.1. Taxonomy (NCBI): domain Eukaryota; kingdom Metazoa; phylum Mollusca; class Cephalopoda; order Octopoda; family Eledonidae; genus Eledone; species Eledone cirrhosa. The sequence goes on along the minus strand of CAXHJY010000575.1, from coordinate 55,550 downwards.
ACACTTTACTGTGAGTGTTCAGCTATTCTGTATGTAAACACACAGACAAACCGGTTTTTAGAGTCATACTCGTTTTCGAGGAAACACCTTTCCTCTATTCTCCAGAAAGCTAGACAGGAATATTGGACTAGTTTCGATGTTGTTACATCTCATCAGCAATATTTACCTATTCCGGCCTTTCTAGAGAATCGTAAAAGCACATATCGTTATATGCTTTTTCTATGAAAATTAGTAGTGGGCAGACTAATTTGCATAGAGCGTGAGTACGTACCGGTTAAGCGGAGACGATAAAAACAAATAACGAAACGAAATTAAATTTCGCTTCGTTTGTAACTCACTTTTGTATGACAGACGCTTAAACAATTAAGTTAAAAATGTACATCCACATATGTATACTGAAATATTAGTATGCATATGAATACACACACGTGTACATATGTAGATGTACCGAGTTTTTCACTGGACACTTTACTGTGAGTGTTCAGCTATTCTGTATGTAAACACACAGACAAACCGGTTTTTAGAGTCATACTGATTTTCGAGGAAACACCTTTCCTCTATTCTCCAGAAAGCTAGACAGGAATATTGGACTAGTTTCGATGTTGTTACATCTCATCAGCAATATTTACCTATTCCGGCCTTTCTAGAGAATCGTAAAAGCACATAACGTTATATGCTTTTTCTATGAAAATTAGTAGTGGGCAGACTAATTTGCATAGAGCGTGAGTACGTACCGGTTCAGCGGAGACGATAAAAACAAATAACGAAACGAAATTAAATTTCGCTTCGTTTGTAACTCACTTTTGTATGACTGACGCTTAAACAATTAAGTTAAAAATGTACATCCACATATGTATACTGAAATATTAGTATGCATATGAATACACACATGTGTACATATGTAGATGTACCGAGTTTTTCACTGGACACTTTACTGTGAGTGTTCAGCTATTCTGTATGTAAACACACAGACAAACCGGTTTTTAGAGTCATACTGGTTTTCGAGGAAACACCTTTCCTCTATTCTCCAGAAAGCTAGACAGGAATATTGGACTAGCTTCGATGTTGTTACATCTCATCAGCAATATTTACCTATTCCGGCCTTTCTAGAGAATCGTAAAAGCACATATCGTTATATGCTTTTTCTATGAAAATTAGTAGTGGGCAGACTAATTTGCATAGAGCGTGAGTACGTACCGGTTCAGCGGAGACGATAAAAACAAATAACGAAACGAAATTAAATTTTGCTTCGTTTGTAACTCACTTTTGTATGACTGACGCTTAAACAATTAAGTTAAAAATGTACATCCACATATGTATACTGAAATATTAGTATGCATATGAATACACACACGTGTACATATGTAGATGTACCGAGTTTTTCACTGGACACTTTACTGTGAGTGTTCAGCTATTCTGTATGTAAACACACAGACAAATCGGTTTTTAGAGTCATACTAGTTTTCGAGGAAACACCTTTCCTCTATTATCCAGAAAGCTAGACAGGAATATTGGACTAGTTTCGATGTTGTTACATCTCATCAGCAATATTTACCTATTCCGGCCTTTCTAGAGAATCGTAAAAGCACATATCGTTATATGCTTTTTCTATGAAAATTAGTAGTGGGCAGACTAATTTGCATAGAGCGTGAGTACGTACCGGTTCAGCGTAGACGATAAAAACAAATAACGAAACGAAATTAAATTTCGCTTCGTTTGTAACTCACTTTTGTATGACTGATGTTTAAACAATTAAGTTAAAAATGTACATCCACATATGTATACTGAAATATTAGTATGCATATGAATACACACACGTGTACATATGTAGATGTACCGAGTTTTTCACTGGACACTTTACTGTGAGTGTTCAGCTATTCTGTATGTAAACAAACAGACAAACCGGTTTTTAGAGTCATACTGGTTTTCGAGGAAACACCTTTCCTCTATTCTCCAGAAAGCTAGACAGGAATATTGGACTAGTTTCGATGTTGTTACATCTCATCAGCAATATTTACCTATTCCGGCCTTTCTAGAGAATCGTAAAAGCACATATCGTTATATGCTTTTTCTATGAAAATTAGTAGTGGGCAGACTAATTTGCATAGAGCGTGAGTACGTACCGGTTCAGCGGAGACGATAAAAACAAATAACGAAACGAAATTAAATTTCGCTTCGTTTGTAACTCACTTTTGTATGACTGACGCTTAAACAATTAAGTTAAAAATGTACATCCACATATGTATACTGAAATATTAGTATGCATATGAATACACACACGTGTACATATGTAGATGTACCGAGTTTTTCACTGGACACTTTACTGTGAGTGTTCAGCTATTCTGTATGTAAACACACAGACAAACCGGTTTTTAGAGTCATACTGGTTTTCGAGGAAACACCTTTCCTCTATTCTCCAGAAAGCTAGACAGGAATATTGGACTAGTTTCGATGTTGTTACATCTCATCAGCAATATTTACCTATTCCGGCCTTTCTAGAGAATCGTAAAAGCACATATCGTTATATGCTTTTTCTATGAAAATTAGTAGTGGGCAGACTAATTTGCATAGAGCGTGAGTACGTACCGGTTCAGCGGAGACGATAAAAACAAATAACGAAACGAAATTAAATTTCGCTTCGTTTGTAACTCACTTTTGTATGACTGACGCTTAAACAATTAAGTTAAAAATGTACATCCACATATGTATACTGAAATATTAGTATGCATATGAATACACACACGTGTACATATGTAGATGTACCGAGTTTTTCACTGGACACTTTACTGTGAGTGTTCAGCTATTCTGTATGTAAACACACAGACAAACCGGTTTTTAGAGTCATACTGGTTTTCGAGGAAACACCTTTCCTCTATTCTCCAGAAAGCTAGACAGGAATATTGGACTAGTTTCGATGTTGTTACATCTCATCAGCAATATTTACCTATTCCGGCCTTTCTAGAGAATCGTAAAAGCACATATCGTTATATGCTTTTTCTATGAAAATTAGTAGTGGGCAGACTAATTTGCATAGAGCGTGAGTACGTACCGGTTCAGCGGAGACGATAAAAACAAATAACGAAACGAAATTAAATTTCGCTTCGTTTGTAACTCACTTTTGTATGACTGACGCTTAAACAATTAAGTTAAAAATGTACATCCACATATGTATACTGAAATATTAGTATGCATATGAATACACACACGTGTACATATGTAGATGTACCGAGTTTTTCACTGGACACTTTACTGTGAGTGTTCAGCTATTCTGTATGTAAACACACAGACAAACCGGTTTTTAGAGTCATACTGGTTTTCGAGGAAACACCTTTCCTCTATTCTCCAGAAAGCTAGACAGGAATATTGGACTAGTTTCGATGTTGTTACATCTCATCAGCAATATTTACCTATTCCGGCCTATGAAAATGAGTAGTTGGCAGACTAATTTGCATAGAGCGTGAGTACGTACCGGTTCAGCGGAGACGATAAAAACAAATAACGAAACGAAATTAAATTTCGCTTCGTTTGTAACTCACTTTTGTATGACTGACGCTTAAACAATTAAGTTAAAAATGTACATCCACATAAGTATACTGAAATATTAGTATGCATATGAATACACACACGTGTACATATGTAGATGTACCGAGTTTTTCACTGGACACTTTACTGTGAGTGTTCAGCTATTCTGTATGTAAACACACAGACAAACCGGTTTTTAGAGTCATACTGGTTTTCGAGGAAACACCTTTCCTCTATTCTCCAGAAAGCTAGACAGGAATATTGGACTAGTTTCGATGTTGTTACATCTCATCAGCAATATTTACCTATTCCGGCCTTTCTAGAGAATCGTAAAAGCACATATCGTTATATGCTTTTTCTATGAAAATTAGTAGTGGGCAGACTAATTTGCATAGAGCGTGAGTACGTACCGGTTCAGCGGAGACAATAAAAACAAATAACGAAACGAAATTAAATTTCGCTTCGTTTGTAACTCACTTTTGTATGACTGACGCTTAAACAATTAAGTTAAAAATGTACATCCACATATGTATACTGAAATATTAGTATGCATATGAATACATACACGTGTACATATGTAGATGTACCGAGTTTTTCACTGGACACTTTACTGTGAGTGTTCAGCTATTCTGTATGTAAACACACAGACAAACCGGTTTTTAGAGTCATACTGGTTTTCGAGGAAACACCTTTCCTCTATTCTCCAGAAAGCTAGACAGGAATATTGGACTAGTTTCGATGTTGTTACATCTCATCAGCAATATTTACCTATTCCGGCCTTTCTGGAGAATCGTAAAAGCACATATCGTTATATGCTTTTTCTATGAAAATTAGTAGTGGGCAGACTAATTTGCATAGAACGTGAGTACGTACCGGTTCAGCGGAGACGATAAAAACAAATAACGAAACGAAATTAAATTTCGCTTCGTTTGTAACTCACTTTTGTATGACAGACGCTTAAACAATTAAGTTAAAAATGTACATCCACATATGTATACTGAAATATTAGTATGCATATGAATACACACACGTGTACATATGTAGATGTACCGAGTTTTTCACTGGACACTTTACTGTGAGTGTTCAGCTATTCTGTATGTAAACACACAGACAAACCGGTTTTTAGAGTCATACTGGTTTTCGAGGAAACACTTTTCCTCTATTCTCCAGAAAGCTAGACAGGAATATTGGACTAGTTTCGATGTTGTTACATCTCATCAGCAATATTTACCTATTCCGGCCTTTCTGGAGAATCGTAAAAGCACATATCGTTATATGCTTTTTCTATGAAAATTAGTAGTGGGCAGACTAATTTGCATAGAGCGTGAGTACGTACCGGGTCAGCGGAGACGATAAAAACAAATAACGAAACGAAATTAAATTTCGCTTCGTTTGTAACTCACTTTTGTATAACAGACGCTTAAACAATTAAGTTAAAAATGTACATCCACATATGTATACTGAAATATTAGTATGCATATGAATACACACACGTGTACATATGTAGATGTACCGAGTTTTTCACTGGACACTTTACTGTGAGTGTTCAGCTATTCTGTATGTAAACACACAGACAAACCGGTTTTTAGAGTCATACTGGTTTTCGAGGAAACACCTTTCCTCTATTCTCCAGAAAGCTAGACAGGAATATTGGACTAGTTTCGATGTTATTACATCTCATCAGCAATATTTACCTATTCCGGCCTTTCTAGAGAATCGTAAAAGCACATATCGTTATATGCTTTTTCTATGAAAATTAGTAGTGGGCAGACTAATTTGCATAGAGCGTGAGTACGTACCGGTTCAGCGGAGACGATAAAAACAAATAACGAAACGAAATTAAATTTCGCTTCGTTTGTAACTCACTTTTGTATGACTGACGCTTAAACAATTAAGTTAAAAATGTACATCCACATATGTATACTGAAATATTAGTATGCATATGAATACACACACGTGTACATATGTAGATGTACCGAGTTTTTCACTGGACACTTTACTGTGAGTGTTCAGCTATTCTGTATGTAAACACACAGACAAACCGGTTTTTAGAGTCATACTGGTTTTCGAGGAAACACCTTTCCTCTATTCTCCAGAAAGCTAGACAGGAATATTGGACTAGTTTCGATGTTGTTACATCTCATCAGCAATATTTACCTATTCCGGCCTTTCTGGAGAATCGTAAAAGCACGTATCGTTATAAGCTTTTTCTATGAAAATTAGTAGTGGGCAGACTAATTTGCATAGAGCGTGAGTACGTACCGGGTCAGCGGAGACGATAAAAACAAATAACGAAACGAAATTAAATTTCGCTTCGTTTGTAACTCACTTTTGTATAACAGACGCTTAAACAATTAAGTTAAAAATGTACATCCACATATGTATACTGAAATATTAGTATGCATATGAATACACACACGTGTACATATGTAGATGTACCGAGTTTTTCACTGGACACTTTACTGTGAGTGTTCAGCTATTCTGTATGTAAACACACAGACAAACCGGTTTTTAGAGTCATACTGGTTTTCGAGGAAACACCTTTCCTCTATTCTCCAGAAAGCTAGACAGGAATATTGGACTAGTTTCGATGTTATTACATCTCATCAGCAATATTTACCTATTCCGGCCTTTCTAGAGAATCGTAAAAGCACATATCGTTATATGCTTTTTCTATGAAAATTAGTAGTGGGAGACTAATTTGCATAGAGCGTGAGTACGTACCGGTTCAGCGGAGACGATAAAAACAAATAACGAAACGAAATTAAATTTCGCTTCGTTTGTAACTCACTTTTGTATGACTGACGCTTAAACAATTAAGTTAAAAATGTACATCCACATATGTATACTGAAATATTAGTATGCATATGAATACACACACGTGTACATATGTAGATGTACCGAGTTTTTCACTGGACACTTTACTGTGAGTGTTCAGCTATTCTGTATGTAAACACACAGACAAACCGGTTTTTAGAGTCATACTGGTTTTCGAGGAAACACCTTTCCTCTATTCTCCAGAAAGCTAGACAGGAATATTGGACTAGTTTCGATGTTGTTACATCTCATCAGCAATATTTACCTATTCCGGCCTTTCTAGAGAATCGTAAAAGCACATATCGTTATATGCTTTTTCTATGAAAATTAGTAGTGGGCAGACTAATTTGCATAGAGCGTGAGTACGTACCGGTTCAGCGGAGACGATAAAAACAAATAACGAAACGAAATTAAATTTCGCTTCGTTTGTAACTCACTTTTGTATGACTGACGCTTAAACAATTAAGTTAAAAATGTACATCCACATATGTATACTGAAATATTAGTATGCATATGAATACACACACGTGTACATATGTAGATGTACCGAGTTTTTCACTGGACACTTTACTGTGAGTGTTCAGCTATTCTGTATGTAAACACACAGACAAACCGGTTTTTAGAGTCATACTGGTTTTCGAGGAAACACCTTTCCTCTATTCTCCAGAAAGCTAGACAGGAATATTGGACTAGTTTCGATGTTGTTACATCTCATCAGCAATATTTACCTATTCCGGCCTTTCTGGAGAATCGTAAAAGCACGTATCGTTATATGCTTTTTCTATGAAAATTAGTAGTGGGCAGACTAATTTGCATAGAGCGTGAGTACGTACCGGGTCAGCGGAGACGATAAAAACAAATAACGAAACGAAATTAAATTTCGCTTCGTTTGTAACTCACTTTTGTATAACAGACGCTTAAACAATTAAGTTAAAAATGTACATCCACATATGTATACTGAAATATTAGTATGCATATGAATACACACACGTGTACATATGTAGATGTACCGAGTTTTTCACTGGACACTTTACTGTGAGTGTTCAGCTATTCTGTATGTAAACACACAGACAAACCGGTTTTTAGAGTCATACTGGTTTTCGAGGAAACACCTTTCCTCTATTCTCCAGAAAGCTAGACAGGAATATTGGACTAGTTTCGATGTTATTACATCTCATCAGCAATATTTACCTATTCCGGCCTTTCTAGAGAATCGTAAAAGCACATATCGTTATATGCTTTTTCTATGAAAATTAGTAGTGGGAGACTAATTTGCATAGAGCGTGAGTACGTACCGGTTCAGCGGAGACGATAAAAACAAATAACGAAACGAAATTAAATTTCGCTTCGTTTGTAACTCACTTTTGTATGACTGACGCTTAAACAATTAAGTTAAAAATGTACATCCACATATGTATACTGAAATATTAGTATGCATATGAATACACACACGTGTACATATGTAGATGTACCGAGTTTTTCACTGGACACTTTACTGTGAGTGTTCAGCTATTCTGTATGTAAACACACAGACAAACCGGTTTTTAGAGTCATACTGGTTTTCGAGGAAACACCTTTCCTCTATTCTCCAGAAAGCTAGACAGGAATATTGGACTAGTTTCGATGTTGTTACATCTCATCAGCAATATTTACCTATTCCGGCCTTTCTAGAGAATCGTAAAAGCACATATCGTTATATGCTTTTTCTATGAAAATTAGTAGTGGGCAGACTAATTTGCATAGAGCGTGAGTACGTACCGGTTCAGCGGAGACGATAAAAACAAATAACGAAACGAAATTAAATTTCGCTTCGTTTGTAACTCACTTTTGTATGACTGACGCTTAAACAATTAAGTTAAAAATGTACATCCACATATGTATACTGAAATATTAGTATGCATATGAATACACACACGTGTACATATGTAGATGTACCGAGTTTTTCACTGGACACTTTACTGTGAGTGTTCAGCTATTCTGTATGTAAACACACAGACAAACCGGTTTTTAGAGTCATACTGGTTTTCGAGGAAACACCTTTCCTCTATTCTCCAGAAAGCTAGACAGGAATATTGGACTAGTTTCGATGTTGTTACATCTCATCAGCAATATTTACCTATTCCGGCCTTTCTGGAGAATAGTAAAAGCACATATCGTTATATGCTTTTTCTATGAAAATGAGTAGTTGGCAGACTAATTTGCATAGAGCGTGAGTACGTACCGGTTCAGCGGAGACGATAAAAACAAATAACGAAACGAAATTAAATTTCGCTTCGTTTGTAACTCACTTTTGTATGACTGACGCTTAAACAATTAAGTTAAAAATGTACATCCACATAAGTATACTGAAATATTAGTATGCATATGAATACACACACGTGTACATATGTAGATGTACCGAGTTTTTCACTGGACACTTTACTGTGAGTGTTCAGCTATTCTGTATGTAAACACACAGACAAACCGGTTTTTAGAGTCATACTGGTTTTCGAGGAAACACCTTTCCTCTATTCTCCAGAAAGCTAGACAGGAATATTGGACTAGTTTCGATGTTGTTACATCTCATCAGCAATATTTACCTATTCCGGCCTTTCTGGAGAATCGTAAAAGCACATATCGTTATATGCTTTTTCTATGAAAATTAGTAGTGGGCAGACTAATTTGCATAGAGCGTGAGTACGTACCGGGTCAGCGGAGACGATAAAAACAAATAACGAAACGAAATTAAATTTCGCTTCGTTTGTAACTCACTTTTGTATAACAGACGCTTAAACAATTAAGTTAAAAATGTACATCCACATATGTATACTGAAATATTAGTATGCATATGAATACACACACGTGTACATATGTAGATGTACCGAGTTTTTCACTGGACACTTTACTGTGAGTGTTCAGCTATTCTGTATGTAAACACACAGACAAACCGGTTTTTAGAGTCATACTGGTTTTCGAGGAAACACCTTTCCTCTATTCTCCAGAAAGCTAGACAGGAATATTGGACTAGTTTCGATGTTATTACATCTCATCAGCAATATTTACCTATTCCGGCCTTTCTAGAGAATCGTAAAAGCACATATCGTTATATGCTTTTTCTATGAAAATTAGTAGTGGGCAGACTAATTTGCATAGAGCGTGAGTACGTACCGGTTCAGCGGAGACGATAAAAACAAATAACGAAACGAAATTAAATTTCGCTTCGTTTGTAACTCACTTTTGTATGACTGACGCTTAAACAATTAAGTTAAAAATGTACATCCACATATGTATACTGAAATATTAGTATGCATATGAATACACACACGTGTACATATGTAGATGTACCGAGTTTTTCACTGGACACTTTACTGTGAGTGTTCAGCTATTCTGTATGTAAACACACAGACAAACCGGTTTTTAGAGTCATACTGGTTTTCGAGGAAACACCTTTCCTCTATTCTCCAGAAAGCTAGACAGGAATATTGGACTAGTTTCGATGTTGTTACATCTCATCAGCAATATTTACCTATTCCGGCCTTTCTAGAGAATCGTAAAAGCACATATCGTTATATGCTTTTTCTATGAAAATTAGTAGTGGGCAGACTAATTTGCATAGAGCGTGAGTACGTACCGGTTCAGCGGAGACGATAAAAACAAATAACGAAACGAAATTAAATTTCGCTTCGTTTGTAACTCACTTTTGTATGACTGACGCTTAAACAATTAAGTTAAAAATGTACATCCACATATGTATACTGAAATATTAGTATGCATATGAATACACACACGTGTACATATGTAGATGTACCGAGTTTTTCACTGGACACTTTACTGTGAGTGTTCAGCTATTCTGTATGTAAACACACAGACAAACCGGTTTTTAGAGTCATACTGGTTTTCGAGGAAACACCTTTCCTCTATTCTCCAGAAAGCTAGACAGGAATATTGGACTAGTTTCGATGTTATTACATCTCATCTGCAATATTTACCTATTCCGGCCTTTCTAGAGAATCGTAAAAGCACATATCGTTATATGCTTTTTCTATGAAAATTAGTAGTGGGCAGACTAATTTGCATAGAGCGTGAGTACGTACCGGTTCAGCGGAGACGATAAAAACAAATAACGAAACGAAATTAAATTTCGCTTCGTTTGTAACTCACTTTTGTATGACTGACGCTTAAACAATTAAGTTAAAAATGTACATCCACATATGTATACTGAAATATTAGTATGCATATGAATACACACACGTGTACATATGTAGATGTACCGAGTTTTTCACTGGACACTTTACTGTGAGTGTTCAGCTATTCTGTATGTAAACACACAGACAAACCGGTTTTTAGAGTCATACTGGTTTTCGAGGAAACACCTTTCCTCTATTCTCCAGAAAGCTAGACAGGAATATTGGACTAGTTTCGATGTTATTACATCTCATCAGCAATATTTACCTATTCCGGCCTTTCTAGAGAATCGTAAAAGCACATATCGTTATATGCTTTTTCTATGAAAATTAGTAGTGGGCAGACTAATTTGCATAGAGCGTGAGTACGTACCGGTTCAGCGGAGACGATAAAAACAAATAACGAAACGAAATTAAATTTCGCTTCGTTTGTAACTCACTTTTGTATGACTGACGCTTAAACAATTAAGTTAAAAATGTACATCCACATATGTATACTGAAATATTAGTATGCATATGAATACACACACGTGTACATATGTAGATGTACCGAGTTTTTCACTGGACACTTTACTGTGAGTGTTCAGCTATTCTGTATGTAAACACACAGACAAACCGGTTTTTAGAGTCATACTGGTTTTCGAGGAAACACCTTTCCTCTATTCTCCAGAAAGCTAGACAGGAATATTGGACTAGTTTCGATGTTACATCTCATCAGCAATATTTACCTATTCCGGCCTTTCTAGAGAATCGTAAAAGCACATATCGTTATATGCTTTTTCTATGAAAATTAGTAGTGGGCAGACTAATTTGCATAGAGCGTGAGTACGTACCGGTTCAGCGGAGACGATAAAAACAAATAACGAAACGAAATTAAATTTCGCTTCGTTTGTAACTCACTTTTGTATGACTGACGCTTAAACAATTAAGTTAAAAATGTACATCCACATATGTATACTGAAATATTAGTATGCATATGAATACACACACGTGTACATATGTAGATGTACCGAGTTTTTCACTGGACACTTTACTGTGAGTGTTCAGCTATTCTGTATGTAAACACACAGACAAACCGGTTTTTAGAGTCATACTGGTTTTCGAGGAAACACCTTTCCTCTATTCTCCAGAAAGCTAGACAGGAATATTGGACTAGTTTCGATGTTGTTACATCTCATCAGCAATATTTACCTATTCCGGCCTTTCTGGAGAATCGTAAAAGCACATATCGTTATATGCTTTTTCTATGAAAATTAGTAGTGGGCAGACTAATTTGCATAGAGCGTGAGTACGTACCGGTTCAGCGGAGACGATAAAAACAAATAACGAAACGAAATTAAATTTCGCTTCGTTTGTAACTCACTTTTGTATGACAGACGCTTAAACAATTAAGTTAAAAATGTACATCCACATATGTATACTGAAATATTAGTATGCATATGAATACACACACGTGTACATATGTAGATGTACCGAGTTTTTCACTGGACACTTTACTGTGAGTGTTCAGCTATTCTGTATGTAAACACACAGACAAACCGGTTTTTAGAGTCATACTGGTTTTCGAGGAAACACCTTTCCTCTATTCTCCAGAAAGCTAGACAGGAATATTGGACTAGTTTCGATGTTATTACATCTCATCTGCAATATTTACCTATTCCGGCCTTTCTAGAGAATCGTAAAAGCACATATCGTTATATGCTTTTTCTATGAAAATTAGTAGTGGGCAGACTAATTTGCATAGAGCGTGAGTACGTACCGGTTCAGCGGAGACGATAAAAACAAATAACGAAACGAAATTAAATTTCGCTTCGTTTGTAACTCACTTTTGTATGACTGACGCTTAAACAATTAAGTTAAAAATGTACATCCACATATGTATACTGAAATATTAGTATGCATATGAATACACACACGTGTACATATGTAGATGTACCGAGTTTTTCACTGGACACTTTACTGTGAGTGTTCAGCTATTCTGTATGTAAACACACAGACAAACCGGTTTTTAGAGTCATACTGGTTTTCGAGGAAACACCTTTCCTCTATTCTCCAGAAAGCTAGACAGGAATATTGGACTAGTTTCGATGTTGTTACATCTCATCAGCAATATTTACCTATTCCGGCCTTTCTAGAGAATCGTAAAAGCACATATCGTTATATGCTTTTTCTATGAAAATTAGTAGTGGGCAGACTAATTTGCATAGAGCGTGAGTACGTACCGGTTCAGCGGAGACGATAAAAACAAATAACGAAACGAAATTAAATTTCGCTTCGTTTGTAACTCACTTTTGTATGACTGACGCTTAAACAATTAAGTTAAAAATGTACATCCACATATGTATACTGAAATATTAGTATGCATATGAATACACACACGTGTACATATGTAGATGTACCGAGTTTTTCACTGGACACTTTACTGTGAGTGTTCAGCTATTCTGTATGTAAACACACAGACAAACCGGTTTTTAGAGTCATACTAGTTTTCGAGGAAACACCTTTCCTCTATTCTCCAGAAAGCTAGACAGGAATATTGGACTAGTTT
>CAXHJY010000575.1:17500-20000 GCA_964016885.1 Eledone cirrhosa | reverse complement strand
CTTGTGTGTTTCAAGAATAGACTTCATTTTTACATCTTTAAGTAGGATGGGGAGGTTTTTGTGTAGGTGATCAAACATTTCGGTATTTCTGGGGTTGAAAGTGGATACATATGGCAGGGTGTTGAGTGTGGTTTTCTGTTTTGGATTGTTAAGTTGATGGGGATTTAGGTGTTTTGCCCTGTCTATTCCATTGTTGATTATTTCAAGTGGAAAGGCTCTTAAGATAAGGGTGTCTTTTAGTTCCTTTAGTCTTTGCTCCCGTTTAGGTGGATCTGATACTATGGTACATATACGTTTGGCCAAATTGTAAGGAATGTTAAATTTTGTATGTTTTGGGTGACTTGATGTGAAAAAGAGGTATTGCTTGGAATCTGTGGGTTTATAGAATATATCTGTATCTAATTTCCCGTCTATTACAGAGACGAGAATATCCAAGAAGGCTAATTCCTTAGGATTGGATTCCATTGTGAATTGTATGTTATTATCTATGTTGTTTATCATGTTTTTAAACGTAGTAAGTGAGTTCATGTCTTCTTGCCATAGGATAAAGCAGTCGTCTAGATGTCTTTTCCAATTGGCTTTGAGGTGTGTGTGGAAAGAGTCTCCAAATAAGAGAAGGGATTGACTGTATATTTGTTGTTCATGGAATCCCATGACTAGGTTGGCATATGTGGGTGCTACTTTCGTGCCCATTGCCGTACCTGATACTTGTCTATATGTTGAACCATTGAATGTGAAGTAGTTATTTTGTAGGATAAAGTGGAGTCCGTCAGTGATAAAATCTGTGTTGATGCGTGTCGGTATTTCTGATGGGTGTGTGTTAAGCCAGTATTGGACTGCTGTTATTCCATAGTTGTGGGGTATGTTTGTGTAGAGGTTTATTACGTCAAAGGAGACAAGAATTGTATTTGCACTTACTGTTTTAGGGAGGTGTTTCAGCATGTCAAGGTCATCTCGTATGTAGCTCTGTATATGTTGTAGAAAGGGTTTCAGTAGGATGTCCAGAAAGTTGCTAAGTCTGTGGGTTTCACATGTAGGGCCTGCTATAATTGGCCTGAGTTTTAGGTCTTCTGGTGGTGTTAGTTCAATGTAATTGTTGGTTGAGGTGTCACATGCATCGTTTATGGGTTTACATTTGTGGAGTTTCGGTAAGCCGTAAAAAGAGCTTGTATTGCATTTGAAGTGGCTTATATAGTTAAACTCTTTTGTGGTTAAGCTGTTGCGGTATTTATTCAGTAAGGTCAAAAGGTTCCCCATTGTTTTGGTGTGTTTGTAGTTTTCTGTTTTTTCATAGTATGTGTTGTTTTCTAAAATGTTAAGTGCGAGGGTCCTATAGTAGTCCGTATTCATAATGACAACAGTACTGCCTTTATCGGCTTCTTTGATAGTTATCTCAGGGTTGTTTCTAAGTGTGAATAATTCTTCCCATTCGTGTGTAGATAGGTTTGATTTCGTGTGTTTATTTGTAATTTTTTCATAGGGAAAGTTGGTGATGTGTTCGCAGTACGTGTCCAGTGCTTTATTTCTTCCCTTTTGTGGGCAGAAATTGCTTTTATTTCTAACCAGTGATTCGACTTCAGTGTTGGTGTCGTTGTGGAAGAATTCCGTTAGTCGCAGCTTTCGGCAGTATTCCATGATGTCATCCTTCATTTCGGGGAAGTTTGGTTTACGTGGTGTAGGTGTAAATTTCAGGCCCTTACTTAAAATGTTGATTTGTGTGTTGGTTAGAGGTGTCTTTGAGAGGTTGATTATTTTTGGTTTCTCCTGGGGGGGGGGGGGGGGGCATCGAGTATCCTGGTATTTCAGGCTTTTCCCTAAAAAAGGAATGTAGTTTTGTGTGTGATTATATTTTGTTGGTCTGTTGCGTGTGGGTCTGTAGCTTGTTGTTTCATGAGGGTGAATGTGATGGTGGGGGTGGTATGTGTTGTGGTTGTTGATGAGCAAGGGTTCTGTTGTTGGTTCATGTGGTCTGGGTGCGTTATTTCTGTGGTACAGAGTGTTGAGTTTGGGGGGTTGTCTTTTGTTGGATTGAGGGTGATGTCTGGTGTGGTTGTGGGTAAGTTCTGTTGTGATTTCAAGTGGTCTGGGTGGATTTCTTCTGGGGAATGTGGTGTGTGTGTTGTGAGTTGGATCTATGTTATTTCGTCGTTGGTTTATGTAGGGGGCATTTCTACGGAAACCTGTGTTGTGGTGGTTGGGTGTGTTTCTTTTGGTGTAGTTAGCCGTATTTGGTTTGTGTTGGTGGGGGATGTGCCTGTGGTTAGTGTGTGTTGGGTTTGGTGGTGTAAATGTGTCTGTTGTAGTTCTTGTTATGTTCAAATGCTTAAAAAAGGGGTTACCTATTTGGTGCGTCCTTTTAAAGTCTCCTTCATATTTGAGGAACCAGTTTTCGGATTTTTCCCACCGTTTAAGGGAAATAATTTCTGCATTCTCGCAGTCCTGTTTCCACGATTTGATTAAATTTTGTAGGGTTGTTCCCTCGGCCTTTTTAGTGCATTCT
>CAXHJY010000575.1:10000-12500 GCA_964016885.1 Eledone cirrhosa | reverse complement strand
CCACCTACACATATATTCATACATATACTCTTACAAAAACAGATTATAATAGTATGGGGGAAAGGGGGGGTTTGGAGAAGGGGATCAAAGTAAATATTTGTTTCAAGAAACATATAATATTTTATGTAGATTATGTTCCCAAGAACTATTTGAAATAATGAAGTCTAGGGATATCTTATTAAATAAAAGACAGGAATTAATTATATCGTGTAATCATAAACTAAAAAAAACATTTAAATATTATAAACCTAATTAATAACATTATTCTAGAATTTAATTTAATTTAAATGTTAGTTAACCTATAAATTTAATTTAATTAATATTTTATTACAGATGAGAAAATATTATGTAATCATAAATTTTGAAAAACATTTAAATATTACTAATATATACTCAGTAATTTAATTTATAGATTAATTTTAATTTATTTTAACCTTTTTTTATTATAATTCTTTTACAGATAAAATATAACAAAATAATATCATGTATCCTATGACGGAGAAAGAATTTTTAGTATTATAGACCTAATTAATATACATTTTGGAAATATATTTATTATTTGGTTTTAGTTTTAATCAACCTAAAACTTTAATTTTAATTTGCTTAAAATTAGTATCCTTGTACAGACGAATTGCAGAATGTCATGTAATCATTGAATGGGATGTGTTTTGGATATATACCTAGTTAATATATTCTGTGCAATTTTTTGAAAAAGATATGTATATCTATATGTATATGTATGTGTGTGTATTGTATGTGTATCTATATGTATATTTATGTGACTATATATGTATGTATGTGTATATATATGTATATATATATATATATATGTGTGTATATGTATATGTATGTATATGTGTATGTATATGTATATGTATGCGTATTAATTTTGATTTTTATTTGCATATAATTATATTATGCTATTGATGAAATACAATATCTGCTTTATGTATTGTATACCTAATTAACATATACTAATTAACGTATACTATTGAAATAAATATATAATTTTTAATTTAGTTAACATATAATTTATATGCTACTACCGATGTAATACTTTATTTTATTTTTATTTGGGTTTCTTTTCCCTATTACTAAATTCATCTCCTAATATTGATACCATAACGTTATTAACTTTAATTTAGTTATAATGTAATTAATAATCTACTACTGTTTGACTTCATAATTTTGCTTCAAATATTATAAACCTAACTAATTTACACCTTGGAAATCAATATGTTGACTATCTTTGGTTTAGTTAACATATGATTAATGGTATACTTTTTTATTTTGGGATGCATAGATTTCGTATTTCCTAGCACTGAAAATATGTAAGAACATACATTGAATTAAGATACGGAAAATATTATATGTTTCTTGAAACAAATATTTACTTTGATCCCCTTCTCCAAACCCCCCCTTTCCCCCATACTATTATAATCTGTTTTTGTAAGAGTATATGTATGAATATATGTGTAGGTGGGTGTCTATATAGGTTTTGGTATTTATTTCTAAATATAAAAATACATATATGAGCATGTAAATATGAATGTAAGATTGAGTGTGTATATATGATTGTACATACATGTGTATGTATATATATGTATATATATGTATTATATATGTATGTGTATGTGAATGTGTGGTATGTATATGTGTATGTATATGTATATATGTGTATGTATGTGTATGCTTGTATATAGGAATATATATATGTGTATATATGTATATATATGTATATGCGTGGTTGTATGTATGTGTATATGGGTTCTGTATATATTCGTATGTCTCTCTATTTATATGTTTATCTTCATATCTATGTGATATATGTGTGTGTGTGTGCATATATGCATATGTATGTGTTTGTGTGTGTTTGTATGTGTGTGTGTATATATATATGTATTTGCGCACACTCACATACACATATATATATATATGTATATGTGAGTGTGTATGTGTGTCTGTGTGTGTGTGTGTGTGTGTATGTGTATATATGTGTGTATATATATGTATGTATGTATGTGTATATATATAGATATATATATATATATATATATATATATATGTGTATATGGGTATCTATGTGTGAATATATGTCTTTATTCGTATGTGTGTATTTATGTATGTATATGTTTAGGTGTATGTATGTATGTGTATGTATGTGTGTGTATATATATATGTATGTGTATATATGTATATGTGTGTATATATGTATATATATATATATATATTATTCTTTATTATTATTGTAATATAACTTATGTGTATATGTGTATAAGTGAGGTTGTGTATGTATATATACTATGTGTATATATAAGAGTAATGAAATATATATATATATGTGTGTGTATATATGTGCATGTCTGTTTTTTATGTGTGTGTATATATATGTGTGTATGTGTATATATGTGTATATATATATATATATATGTGTACGTGTGTGTATGTGGATATATATATATATATATATATATATATACATGTGGGTGTTTGTATGTAT
>CAXHJY010000574.1:10000-12500 GCA_964016885.1 Eledone cirrhosa | reverse complement strand
CCAAGCTTTCTCTGCTAAAGTTGTTACATTTCTTTGGCTCTGGTGTTTTATTGAGTAAGAATGCCTATACAATCGAGATTTAAACGATGTTGCCGTTGATCCCACGTAATACCACTCGTTGCCTCCGGATTTAATGGTACACTTATAAATAATATTTTTTTCCAGGCAGTTATTGCCGAGGGGGCAGTTGTCAGGATAGGTGCAGTTACAGTTGTGTACGTTGGGTTTTCTCTGGAGTAGTATTGCGGACGAACTTAGGTGTGGTTTATTTATGTTCTGTAGTGTATTGTCTACTGTTTTTTTTGGGGTTCTTTGTACTTAAGTTCTTAGTGTTTTCGTTTAACCTTCTAGTATTGATCTTTTTTATGTGTTGTTCAAGGTTTAACGCTGTAGAGTATGACAGTCTTATAGTGGTAGGGTTTAGGATTTTGTGGTATTTGTGTGATGTGGGAAAATGTCTTTTAATTATTTTATTTTAAAGAAGAGTACTGGTAAATTTGTACTAATGGAGCTATTGTATTCGGGGTTATACCATAAGTACTCTTTGCATCGCTTTCTATTAGTTTTGTTTGTTGGTTTACTGGTGTGCATACTATGGTAGTAAGTGTGGTTTGGTGTTGTGTTATTATATCTACCTATGTGGGATTTATTTTGGGTGTTTTGATTGTTCCCATCTATGTACTCTATTTTGTTGAGGTAGCCTGCTTTACTAAGGGCGTTATCGTAGTACTCGGCGTGATCCTTAAATACTTGTATGTTAGAAGATAGACCCGAGATTCTAAGGGAAATATTTTTAGGGATAGATTTAATTATAGAGATGGGGTGGTTAGACCCAACATTTACGTATTTGAGATTTTCATTCAATTTATGAAACGGTTTAATCAAACCAGAGTTTAAATTGAGTGTGACATCCATGAAGTTAACTACTTTAAGGTTGTATTCATATGTTATAGTTAGTCCTATTTCGAGTAGTAGTTTTCTTATATCTTTGCGTAGTTTTTCTAGTTTTTGGTTATTAAGGTTTTTAGCTAGGAGGAGAACATCGTCGCGGTATATTCCGCCGTGGAGATTGCTGAATTTTTCCTGGAGTCTAAAGGCGATAAATAACCCCACAATATCAGTTATTTCCGCCGAATCGTTAGAGCCCATTGTTATGTCAAAGTTAGAGGGTCTATCTTTACGTACCCAATAACTGTTCTCAAATTTGACTATAGTTTTCCTAGCTTCTAATATAATCTTAATTTCATCGTTTGTAAGGTCGGAGTTATCCTTAGCAAACTTAATGGCTCTATTCAAAGTTTCAGGTGATATCGATGAGTAATATTCATCGATATCAAACTGGATAAACTTAGATTTATTCTTATTGCTAATGCTATTAAACCATCTTATTGCTTCTTGGGTCTTCCCCCAGAGTTTAATGTTAACCTTAGCCTTAATTTGGGGGATGATTTGCTGTTGGTGTTGCGTCCTTTGAATTTAATTTTAAGGATTAAGTTCATAAGGTCCTGCTCAAATGCATCTAATAGTGGGTTGGTGGGTGGGTTTTTACAAGTCCTAAAACCGCAAATTACAGAACGATATAAAAAAACTACTGGACGACCTTAAAAACACCAAAGGAATTGTAGTAAAAGCGGACAAAACATCAAACCTGTACACTATGGATTGCACTACATACAACAACTTCATTCGAAAAGAATTACATAAAAAATATAGAAAAACGAGTGAAGTAACCCTTAAGCACATCAATGATGAGGCATGCGAAATAGTGAAAAATCTCGGAATCGAAGATAGGACAGGACCACTCTTACCGGCGGTACCCACTTTCAATCTTAAGGACCACAAGGTAAACTTTGATAATGACCCTAAAATTAGATTAATCTGCCCCTCTAAATCAGATATAGGTAAAATAAGCAAATATATCTTAGATAGAATCATCCCCCAAATTAAGGCTAAGGTTAACATTAAACTCTGGGGGAAGACCCAAGAAGCAATAAGATGGTTTAATAGCATTAGCAATAAGAATAAATCTAAGTTTATCCAGTTTGATATCGATGAATATTACTCATCGATATCACCTGAAACTTTGAATAGAGCCATTAAGTTTGCTAAGGATAACTCCGACCTTACAAACGATGAAATTAAGATTATATTAGAAGCTAGGAAAACTATAGTCAAATTTGAGAACAGTTATTGGGTACGTAAAGATAGACCCTCTAACTTTGACATAACAATGGGCTCTAACGATTCGGCGGAAATAACTGATATTGTGGGGTTATTTATCGCCTTTAGACTCCAGGAAAAATTCAGCAATCTCCACGGCGGAATATACCGCGACGATGTTCTCCTCCTAGCTAAAAACCTTAATAACCAAAAACTAGAAAAACTACGCAAAGATATAAGAAAACTACTACTCGAAATAGGACTAACTATAACATATGAATACAACCTTAAAGTAGTTAACTTCATGGATGTCACACTCAATTTAAACTCTGGTTTGATT
>CAXHJY010000574.1:0-5000 GCA_964016885.1 Eledone cirrhosa | reverse complement strand
ATTCATCCAATTTGATATTGATGCTTATTATACATCTATATCTCCTATTATCCTCAATAAGGCCCTCATCCTAGCCATGCGGAGGGGGGCAACTAGGCCACAGATAGATATTGTTCTCGCTGCACGTAAAACCATTATCATGTTTGAGGATAATCTATGGACGAGAAAAAACACACCTGATAATTTTGACATCACTATGGGGTCGAGTGACTCTGCTCAAGTCACCGACTTAGTTGGACTATACCTCCTCAATGAACTGCATAGTAACTTCCCTTTCCTTAGGGGTGGGTTGTACCGAGATGACGCCCTACTCTCCATAGATACTAGTAAGTATAATATAGAGCGCATTAGGAAAAAGCTGCATAGCTTTTTTAAAACTTTTAACCTATCCATTACAATGGATGTAAATGATAGAACTGTGAACTTCCTAGATGTTACACTGGACTTGGATAACCATACGTACACACCGTACCATAAGCCCAATGAATTGCTGACTTACGTGAATACCTACTCCAACCACCCTAGGTCTGTCATCAGCGGTATACTGAAGGGCGTATCTAATAGAATAAGTTCACTCTCACATAGTGAGGAGGCGTTTGACTCGCAGGCTGATTACTATAACGACGCCTTAGCTAGATCCGGCTTTAGGGACAAATTGTATTACACCCAGGGAAATAATGGTCCTAATAGTAGCTCTACCAGTGTTGTTATAACACATAATATGTCCATTGGTAATCGAGGTGTCGCGAATGGGAGGGTTCTAAATGCCGGTGGAATGAAACAGCAGGGCACCATTAGTCTAAGTAATAACAATAGAGGTGTCGTGAACGGGAGGTTTCTAGATGCCGGTGGAATGAACCAGCAGGGCACCATTAGTCTAAGTAATAGCAATGGTGGGCCTCGCAGCTCCCCGCATAGACTAGGTGAGCATAGGAACCGTAGAAATAATAATGCTAATAATACTGATGGAAATAGAAAGAATAAAAAGAATAGAAGAAGATTGAATACATACTTCAACCCCCCTTTTAATTCTGAAGTGGCTACAAATATTCCTAGGGCCTTCTTCTCTGTGCTAGAACGGAACTTCCCTCCTGGTAATAGGTACTACTCTATCCTCAATAAGAATGTTGTTAAACTTTCGTATTCTACAACCCAAAATCTGGCCTCTCATCTGGCCATTACTAATAATAAGAAAATAAAGGAAGGCCTGGACAACCTAAGCCTAGGGGAAAACACGGTAGTGGATAGAGTGGGCAGTAACACTGGTGGTGATCTTTCTGAGAATAGCATCACCAGAGGTTGTAACTGTAGAAGGGCTTCGGGCTGCCCCCTGAATGGTTTCTGCCTTGTTAGAAACATAGTTTATGCGTGTGATGTGGTAACTACGGCGTCCACTATGACCTATATAGGGTCAACTTCCACCCCCTTTAAGACCAGGTTTAACTCTCATCAATGCACTTTTAGACATAATAAACTGAGGAACTCCACCTCCTTGGCAGCGTACGTCCATAATTTAAAAAATGCACGAACACCTTACACACTTACTTGGCGGCAGGTTGCTAAATCCCATCCATATACTCCTCATAGTAGAGTATGCAACCTGTGCCTTGCCGAATCCCACTCTATTATATTTGCTAAATGCCCTCTACTAAATAGAAAGTCTGAAATTTTTTCCTCTTGCCCCCACCGAATATTAAGCTCTTTCTTCTACTTTAAACCTGTTAGCTAGCACGTCCTTATTCCTCCAGTTGGGCTGTCTTGTGTAACTGTCTCTGACTGAGTGTAACTGTCTCCTAATGTTGGTCGTCTATGTATACGAGTCTGTGAATGTATACGTATGCCTGTGGGAGGATATTGATCTTGATATTGGGGTGTGCAGGGGAGTGTATGTTAATAAGCACCCCTGTTTGGTACAGTGGATGTAACCCATCCACGCTGGCCTACCCACCATTAGTGCATTGGTGGACCTATCCTGACGTATATCTTGTTGATCTGTACCTCTGTATGCGCATGAGTTGTGATGTAATGTATTTATGTAAAGCGTGTACTGTGATTTAGGCTGCACTAGTAGAAATTTAGCCTGTAACTGTGGCGGACCCGTGCCATCCTGCCGTAAGCAGTGGATACGTGGCGCATATATGTGTTGCCCTCATATTCTGTGGTTCAAGATCTACAGGCTGACCTCTGGGAGCTCTTACCCGGGGTTGTTGTCTTTCTAGCACGATCGGCCTTCCTTATATTGACGGTCGTTTTTATGATCCCGAAAGTAACGTTTTGGCCCCGATGGCCCTCCGTAGTTACTAACGGTCTGTGTACACTCGAATCGGTCAATGGCACGTGCAGACATGAATATCTCCGTAGGATTTCAACTTTATTTTAATACATCTCATCGTATGTATTTGTTTTGAATATATTACCTGTGGTGGTGGGTCTGGTCTAATGTGGTATTTCGGTGTTTAATATCGTATTTAATATCGTATTTAATATCGGCTTTGACCCGGGTGTCCTACGCTGTGTGTGTGTGCGTGTGTGCCCGTGTATACATTTATATGTGTATGGGTGTAGGTGGTTATATGTGTCTGTGTGTATATATAAAAAAAAATATATATATATGTATACCGTCTCTGCATATGCATGTGGTGTGTATACGTGCATATACGTGCTGAACATATTGATGTGTACAATCTTGTGATGTCCCAATGCGGTGACTTAATGGCTCTTGAAGCTATTTTTTTTATATATATCTTCTGTCTTTTTATATATATTTTGTATGCGCTACAACTGTGTCTGCTTGCTTTAACCTCACCTCGCTTGCTAATGCATGTGAATTCTTCTACCTCCTTTGATGCACCTCTCTGACCATTTGACTCCTGCCCGTGTGTGAACTGGTTTGTGATTACCCCACCGCTCGAGTGATACTGGTGACTGTGACACTTAGTGCCTTCGTGGGCCCCTGATGTTTTCAAAAAATATATTTTAAAAAATTGGTGTGTGAACCGGTTTGTGATTACCCCACCGCTCAACTGTGTGAATGCACACCCATGACTTTCGAGTGAACTTTCGAGACTGCCCAACCTGGGACGCCTCCATTGCCTTGCAATGGTCAAGTGATACTGGTGACTGTGACACTTAGTGCCTTCGTGGGCCCCTGATGTTTTCAAGAAATATATTTTAAAAAATTGGTCAAGTGATACACATAACTGTGACATTTAGTGCCTTCGTGGGCCCCTGATATATTCAAGAGATATATTCTAAAAAAATATATATCTTATCTCAATTTACTTTATTTCATTTTATTTTATTTCATTTCATGTTATCTAATTTTATTTATTTACTTACTTGACTCCATTTATTTATTTATTTATTTATTTATTTATATTTAAATTTAGATTTTAATTTTAAAATTTTAAAATTTAAATTTTAATTTTATTTATTTATTTAATTTTTATTTATTTATTTATTTATTTATTTATTTATTTAATTACATTTACTTACATTTAATTATACATATAATTATAATTATACATTTGATTTTAATTATATCTTATATTATATTATTTTAATTTAGTCTATGTTATTTGATTTTAGTTTACCTTATTTTATCTTATTTTACGATTATACTATATTATGTTCTATGTATATAATTTTTAATTTTTAATTTTATATTATTTTATCTCATTCCTTACCCTATATTTTATATTTTATATGTAAGTTTGTTATGTATTTCTTTGTATTTCTTTTTATATATATTATAAGTCTGTTTTTTACCTATTTTTTACCTATTTTTTACCTACTCTTACCTAATCCCATTATCTTATCTACTCTTGTCTGTTCTCTTATCCATGTGTCTACTCTTGTCTGTTCTCTTATCCATGTGTATGCTTGTATGTAACTATATGTTGACAGCACACCGCCCAACTGTGACTGATAGCACCCCTTATTTTTATTTTTATTTTTATTTTTATTTTTATTTTTATTTTTACTTTTATTTTTATTTTTATTCTTATCCTCTATCGTCCATTATTACCTTTCATTCTTCAATGTCTTGGATTTGTTATTGCTTGTATGGTATGTAATTAACCTTTATGCTCTGATGAGTCCCACTTATAGTGCGGATGAAACAATGTTAGCAAGTAAAGATATGCATATGCTATAAGCGTTCTTTGTTATTTATTTATTATATATATATATATATTGTTATATTTGGGGAGGGTCATATTTGCGTAATATTGCCAGAATTAATAACAGAACACACTCACTGTTTGGTTGGTTTTCGCTTCTCGCTGTCTTTTATATATATATATCTGCGATCTAACTTACTCGGTCCTCAATGTTGCCATTGACTGACCGGCGGTCAAAAATAATACAGATACAATATAGACAAACACATATATATATAGTTTACATAAATCTTTCGTTGCACATTGTTCCTCCTGTTGTGTTGTATGTCTACGCCATTTTTTTGTTCAGTCTGAACAAAAAAAATGGCGTAGACATACAACACAACAGGAGGAACAATGAATATAACACCACTGACGATGTTGCAGATGTGCAACGAAAGATTTATGTAAACTATATATATATGTGTTTGTCTATATTGTATCTGTATTATTTTTGACCGCCGGTCAGTCAATGGCAACATTGAGGACCGAGTAAGTTAGATCGCAGATATATATATATAAAAGACAGCGAGAAGCGAAAACCAACCAAACAGTGAGTGTGTTCTGTTATTAATTCTGGCAATATTACGCAAATATGACCCTCCCCAAATATAACAATATCTGTTTCGACACACGATTTCATATAAAAAACCTCGCAAAACTAATTCATCGCCGCTATATATATATATATATATATATATATATATATATATATATATATATATATATATATATATATATATATATATATATGTATATATATATATATATATATATATATATATATATATATATGTATATATATATATATATATATATATATATATGTATATATATATG
>CAXHJY010000573.1:30000-67500 GCA_964016885.1 Eledone cirrhosa | reverse complement strand
TATATCCGATGGGTATGTAATTGATAAATGTTTTGGTTCATGGCATGTCACTTCAATATGAAATAACAGAAATAAGTTTAGTCAAATTTACTGTTGGATAATATCCATAGATCATATTTGGTCTTAGGTGAAAACAAATACAAACAAAAACAAGAATTCTTAAAATACAGTATTCGAGAAACGGAGAAATTCATGAAGATATTACGTGAGATCTTCCATTCATATGAGTAATGTTTTGTTGTCTGTCATATGGAGAAATTATGAATTACCTAGACTAAGTATTAAGTCGTTCTATAAATGACTATCCAATCTTTTAACAAAGGCGTCATTATTCTCAGGAGTAATGGATCTTTAAAGAATATGGCTGCGTTGATGAATATGTTATTAATGTTATTGGTTAGTCAGGTGCTAACTTAGAGATTAACTTGGCTCATCTACTGTGAAAAAACAGAATGTTAAGGAGTGTTCATAGCTACGGCTGAGTAGATATGTATGAAGAGCTTGGAGTTGTATTATGGATCACGTTATGATAGAAGTGGAACTCATAATATCCGTAAGATAACATACAATATACTTTCAGCGATAGCTAGAACAGCACTACCAGAATATTTCAAGCGCTGATGCATGTAATTAGCACATTACTTCAGCCTCATAGGGGTCATTGTCGAGTCAATTGGCCGACATTTATATGTATATTCGAAAGGGGCTAGGATTAACACAAACGTTTGTGTGTATGGCTGTGTAGAGGAATGTTGGTATGATACAACGCCAATAGTGAGCAGTACAATTATCTCAGAATAACAAACCAGGTTAATAGGACTAAAGTGGTGTTGATGCAATGTGACAGGAATTTCATAAATATACCTTCAAGTATTGGCATCACTTGATTTCACCATCAATCTACTGTCTTCATTCAGCATGATTGGCTGCCGCAAAATGAAGAAAATCAATTTTATCTTTATGGCGGCAGAATATACAGGAATCGTTTTTTTTTGTAGAGTCAAAAAGACATGAACCTGCCACTAATATATGAGAACAGGATCAACTAAGGGCAAATATTGAAATCTATATGCTGACTTCATATATATATACAAAATTAAATTAAATGGTGTCATGTCGGAGAGACATGCGCCATATCCACTGTAGAATATACTCCATGATTCCAATGAATAGATCCGAGAATTTTATATCGACTACAAATTGATTGACATATATATATATATATCTAAAATAAACATATGAAACAATCACAGGGAATAATTTGCATAAGTGTGTAGGCACACATTGCCAGGTAGGTAACTAATTAAAGTTTAACTAGAACTTTAAAAATAGATACCTTATAAATTGGTTAATCTTCCTTTTTATATATTTCATTAAAGAAATATATTCCACCATTAATCGATCGGTAAACCACAGTAACCAAATCTACCTTGTTGAAAATCTGCGATTTGGCTAGTGTGGGTTACCGATCCATTACTGGTGAAATATATTTCTTTAATGAAATATATACAAGGAAGATTAATCAATTCATAAGTTATCTATTTTTAAAGTTCTAGTTAAACTTTAATTAGTTACCTACATAGATTTGTGTGCTTACACACTTTTACAAATTATTCCCTGTGATTGTTTCATATGTTTATTTTATATATATATATATATATATATATATATATATATATATATATATATATATATATATATAGATATGTCAATCAATTTCTAGTTGATATAAAATGCTCGGATCTATTCATTGGAATGTTGGAGCATATTCTACAGTGGATA
This sequence comes from Eledone cirrhosa, assembly GCA_964016885.1. NCBI lineage: Eukaryota > Metazoa > Mollusca > Cephalopoda > Octopoda > Eledonidae > Eledone > Eledone cirrhosa. Next base: position 65,718 of record CAXHJY010000573.1, on the reverse strand, counting down.
TGGTGCATGTCTCTCTGACATGACACCCTTAATTTAATTTTGGATATATACACGGCCCCTAATTGTAGAGCTAACTCAGTTGACTCGGCTTCTATTTCTAGTTGTTGATAACCCTATTCACGCCACTGGGATGAATCTGGTACAATGTGTGTATGTTTGAAAAATACAACACGTGCTGCTAGTCATTCGCAGATTTGAATTTGCTGTGTAAACACAGATAGTTAGATCTTCTCCTTGTTGAAAATCCCAATGTGGCTAGTGTCGTTTACCGATCGATTAATGGTGAAATATATTTCTTTAATGAAATATATACAAGGAAGATTAATCAATTCATAAGGTATCTATTTTTAAAGTTCTAGTTAAACTTTAATTAGTTACCTACATGGCTATGTGTGCTTACACACTTATGCAAATTATTCCCTGTGATTGTTTCATATATTTATTTTATATATATATGTATATATATATATATATATATATATATATATATATATATATATATATATATATATATATGTCAATCAATTTCTTGTTGATATATATATAGAAGTGGTTAGACAACAGTTAGTTCACTATACCGAGAACAATTGTTTCACCTTAGCGGATCCTCAGCTCGTAATATACATATATACATATATAGGAACAAGTATGTCCCCGACGGCAGAGCTCAAGCCGTTTCGACGGTTATTTCTGGACGGCTATTTCAGTCCAGAAATAGCCGTCGAAACGGCTTGAACTGTCGTCGGGGTCATACTTTTTCCTATTTCCCACTGTATTACCCTAAGTATTGAGTACTCTGGTGCGTTATGGTCCATCTGGTTCCTTACCACAATTCCTTTGTTATATATATATATATATTTATATATATATATATATATATATATATATATATATATATATATATGTATATATGTATATATAGCAAAGAAAGTGTGGTAGGAAGCCAGATGGACCATAACGCACCACACTATTCGATACTTGGGGTAGCAGAGTGGGTAATATGAAAAGAAACATGACCCCGACGGATGAGATCCGGCTATTTCGACTGCTATATCCCCGAATCTGTTCGGATCTTGCTGTCGAAACGACCGGAGTTTAGCTGTCGAGCACCTGAATCTTTTCATATATATATATATATATATATATATATATATATATATGTATATATATATGTATATATATATATATATATATATATATATATATATATATATATATATATATATATATATATATATATATGAAAAGATTCAGATATATATGTGTGAGTGTGTATGTGTGTGTATGTGTGCATGTATGTGTCTGCGTGATTGTTGTATGTATATATATATATATATATATATATACATATAGTGGGATGCTTGTATGTTGATGTGAGTGTGTGTGTGTATGGATGCATGTAAGTATGTGCGTGCATGTGTATAGCCTATATATATATAGGTAAATTATATATGTATAACTACATAGGCTTTATATATGTTGTATATTTTCTCTCAGATGCGAAATAAAAGTTGATTTTCTTCCAAGATTGGCAATAAGCTATCGACGTTATATCTGTTGATATAATATACATTACGGTTTTCATAGGGACAGGATTCTTGCATATTATTACTAATATCAACATAAAAAGACACATTACCACATTAATAAGAACATAAAACTAATGTGTCCGTGTGTATTATTTGAATGTTCAAAGTTATGTTGAAAGTGTTATGATTTACTTACATTCAAATTCCTGACAATGGACTCCATAGAATATAAACCATTATCGTAGTGTTCGATATGAAGCAAACTTAGTGAATTCAATTATAAGATTTCTGATATAATTCACTTAGAGCCATACAGAAAGGTGTATTCATATATATATATATATGGTGTTGTACACACATTACTTTACATTCACTCTCAAAACTATGAATGTATGTATATATACATACAAATAATATACGTGCGAACACACAAAATGTACTCATACACAACCCAGGATTTTTATACGCGTGTATGTATGTGTGTGTTGTTATGTGCTGCGCACGCAAACTTATGTATGTTTTCACACGTGTACCATAAAATACTTCGTCGTCAAATATTCGCAACATTTGTAAATTACGTCTATTTTTTGAAACGTTGACTACGATATTGATAATTATGATAGTTATTATGATTTTATGACAGCGGTGATGATGAGGAACACAATGATAATGAGACAAACAGACATACAAGTTACAAAGATGGACATGATGTAAATTAGTAGAATAATGGTGCTGGTGATTCTGTTTTCTCTTTAAATTGCTACCTATGAAAAAGTATTAGTTTTCAATTACATGTTTTGAATGGCGTATACACTGCAAGTTATATTTCGCTCATTAACATACACTTAAACAGGTACATCCTGGTAACATCATCTATATCATCGCGGGAGATCTTTATTTATTTTAGTCACTAGTTTGGTATTCGAAGGGAATTTCTTGGAAGACACGCGATCACGTGCAGTTTATATTCTTTAGCTAATTAATTCAATGCAAAATCGCATTACATATAATCCAAATGCAAATTTGAAAATATTACTAATTACCTGTTTACAATGTTATAATTATTTAAAAGCTAAACGTATTTTTTTTTATAATATACATTTTTTTGTTTCTAGTGAAACTCGGTTGAAATATATGTCGTTACATCAACGTTGCAATTAATAGAGGTTAATACACAAACGTTGTGTTTGACAGTCAAGTACAAGCCCGTTTACTTTCAACCAGCTTTGTTCAAAAGTTTCAAGTTATAGATAAAAGCAACGATATCAATTCCCGTAGAATTTTGTAATATAATCTATTGTAAATTCCAGGTTCTATTCTTGTTCATACAATGTTGATATTCATAACAACGGGTTTAAAAACAGTTTCATTAAAGTTGAATCCATATCATTGATTAATATTTAGTAATTTATTGATAAGAGTAACAAACACTCTCTATTCTAGATTTCGAATTACGTACCTCAGCGGTATCATATTGTGCCGCTCTTTTTTATTTCCTGGAGGACTATATTTTCCTGGAAATAAATAATGAATTTCTAGAAACTAAAATTGATTTCAGACATTACTTATATCTGATTTATAATGTCGGAAATCAATTTTAGTATTGGTAGAGGGTTGGACGCCATGCTTTCTATAGGGCGGGCAATTGGCAGTATCGGTAGATGGTTGGACGCCATGCTTTCTAGCATAGTTAGGTCCCTTTACAGTCTGAGTTCAAATCCCGCCGAGGTTAACTTTGTCTTTCATCCTTACGGGGTCGATAAAATAAAGTACCAGTAATGTACTGGGTAATTGCTGGCCTTGTGCCTAAAGTAGAAACAATTATTTATATCTGATTTATTATCCTAATGTTTATAAATATTTACTAATTATATTGGCAAGAAATCACAGTTAGGTATATATAACAGAGTGAAATAAGGTTTCTTCTGCATATAAATACGTCTTAGAAGTAATTGTTTTTACTTTAGGCATTAGGCCAGCAATAACCCAGTACATTACTGGTACTTTATTTTATCGACCCCGTAAGGATGAAAGGCAAAGTCAACCTCGACGGTATTTGAACTCATACCGTAAAGGGATGTAACTATGCTGGAAAGCATGGCGTCCAACCCTCTAGCGATACTGCCAACGTCTTAGTAATAACAGGAAATAGAGTGTTATTGAAAAGTATGATGAATTTGTAAGACATAATCAAATTCGTAGTTAATGTAGTGTCAGGAATGGATATGGAGATTCTCATGAATGGATATGAAGATTCTCATAACTCAATACAACTGTTTGATGTAATAAAAATACGATTCCAATATTCGGAAAATTTGTTTTGGCCATGATTATGAAAAATAGTACATTGGTTCTTATTGCAGACATGGTCAGTTCGATAAAAATGAACGAGTTTTACAGCATTGTATTTGCGGAGGCGAGATTATTAATGCGCGTTAACGAAAACAACTTAAATTCTGTTTCATATTTTTTCGGTGTTTCTTCATCCACAGTTAGGTTGTTTCTATAACTAGGCCTTTAAGTAAGAAGAAAAATCATGTTTGATGTAATTGTCTTATCTCAGTTTTTATCGAGTACAATATTAGTGATTGTACTTGATTTCATATGTTCAGGTTTGCTTTGGCTCAGTTTTCTAGTCCACATTTCATGCCTATTTCTTTTGTGAATCAATGTACAATCTGCATCAGTGTATCGAGTTGTCTCTTGTCTGTAGCATACCCCTTTACATCATCCAATCTAAAGAAGATTGTTAACGTCATTGTAGTCTTTATTTCCCAGTGTAATTCTGTTTCGTGTCAGGGCTACGTAGAAAAGTAGAGTGTGCTTGAGATAACTCTCCTTTGATTGGAATGGGTATGATTTTGTATTTCCATAATCATTTGTATCTGCAAAACTGTTTACCACTTACTCATTACATAATTGACAAATGTTTTTTTTTATTGTTGGCGTTGCTTTATTCAAGTCTAGGTTGTTCATTATCCATGTATTGAGGACACTATCAAAGTTTCTGTTGGACAACACATGCCAGGCTGAGGTTTTTCCCTTTTTGTTTCTTTTGCAGTTTGGAATTATTGATTTATATTTTATCAACTGATCATTATAGCCATTGCAGCATCCTTTAGGCCTCTTTGAAAACAGGTTGTTTTTCTATAGGTGTGGTCATTTTAGGTGATAATATTGTTGCTAATGTTTTTATGTATACTATTAAATATTTTCAGCTCTAACTTCATATCCTTTAGTGGCATCCATGAGTCTCTTGGTTATGTAGCTGTCAGAGACGACACCTTCAGGAACATGTTGTTAACACATTTCGGACACACAATATCAATTATTTGATAAAGGTGCACACATATATTGATATTGTGATTATCTTCTTTGACATAAAACAATAGCTTTTCAATAAAAAGATGTCGTTACAATCCTGCCCTTTTCTTCCTGGACAATACGATTTCATAGTTATGTTTAAAGTAATCAACAATGCGTTTACGGCTTTTATTTAAAAAAAGGGAAGTGTGGAGAGAATTTACAAAGAATTATATTCTAATCTGTACATATATTGATCCTTCATCTGGTGTTAATTTAGCTCTCTTCAATGATGCGTCACAAAATGTAGTAGCAGCCTAACCTTTCCAAATATATTGACCAGTTTATAACTGTGGTTTATGGAGAGATTTAGAAGTACGTAATTTGACGATTTAAAATCTATCTACAGTTTACTTTAATTTGTAATCCTGATGCTGCAATGCCTCTAAAACATCTATTATTATAGCTAATGTTTTTGGTATATATATATTGTATATTGCGTGGTATTTGCTCTCTCTTTATTCCTTATAACCCACCATCATATTGTTCCTTGAATTATCCTGTTCATTCTGGTGTTTTCACCAAAGGTGATTTGCCCTTATGTTTGTTACCAGTTGCTTCCCTCCTTCATGGACATCTTGTTGTTGTTTTGGTTTTGCAGGTGATGTTGTTGCTGATGGTGTTGCTGTTATAAATATATTTGTACATGCCAATTTCAGATTGTTAACTTTAGCAGAGAGACAGTATTTACATAAAAGCATTTAGAATGGTTTTCATTATTGAATTACGTTTTGGAAAATGTGTTTCGCAAATATGCTTATGAATCTACTTGAGCTTAACATTAGGCATTTATATCATCGCTACCGTGTGAGATTATACGACAAGAACAGTATGCAGTAATGACGACTGATCGACGCCATTATTATATTATTTTTTCCCTTTCACATATTGCGTTTTTCGTTGAAACGTTCATTTTATTTTAACTTTATATTCACAATTTACACTGTTGATTTTCCTTATTTTGCAGCTTCTACAATCTTACATGTCAATTGGTGTTTATTTAACTTTCACTAATTGGCTAAAATGCAAATCTGTGTACGTATTTAATGTTTAAAATTCGCAAAAATGGTGAATCGCCTACAATCTTTCTAATACATATAGGCGAATGCGAAATGTAAGGAATGCAAATAAGATGACCTGTTGAATATATTTATCCCTAACACAAACATAGGACCGACTATATATATATATATATATATATATATATCAGAGGGAATATATATATATATCAGAGGGAATATATATATATATATACCAGAGGGAATATATATATATATATATATATATATATATATATATATATATATATATATCAGAGGGAATATATATATATATATATATATATATCAGAGGGAATATATATATATATATATATACCAGAGGGAATATATATATATATATATATACCAGAGGGAATATATATATATATATATATACCAGAGGGAATATATATATATATATATATACCAGAGGGAATATATATATATATATATATATATATACCAGAGGGAATATATATATATATATATATATATATATATATATATATATATAGGAGTAAGTAAGACCCCGACGGCTGAGCTCAAGCCGTTTCGACGGCTAATGCTGTATATATATATATATATATCAGAGGGAGTATATATATATATATATAAATATATCAGAGGGAAACTGACAGGGACATTGAGAACATCATATACGCCCATTCCCTTGTCTTTAGATTGGAATTCCTCGGAAACGTAAAAATTATAGCATAAGCTGCTTCCTGATGATGTCGCCTTAGGTTGCGTGTTCTAATCATCACGTTACCTTGAATGTCATTGAAATATATACCATATATTTCTAAATAAAGGATGTTTAAACAACTATACCAAATACACATGAGGTGCAATAGAGGAACAACTGTTCGAAGATTCATTGATCAACTCATAGAAACATTAGTAGCGAGCAGTTGCCAGAGTGATGAAAAGATCTGAAATTGCGATGGTCGCAATAATGATATGAAGTACGAAACACTTCATATAAATATCGATGATAATGAAAATATAAAAACACAATAAGCAAATAGACAAACTATTGAAATGGAAAATGCTTTAAGGAATGAAGTAAAATAAATGGACAATGTTACAAGCATTTCTGCAAGTGAATGTGTAAATTTACGAAACAAACTTATTGCATCCTTGGCCGGAAATGTCTAAGCGGATTAGCTCCTACACTTAAAAAAAACGGAATTGAATAGCAATACTGCCATGATTGTTGAAACTTCAAGTCAAGGTAAAGTCTCGGAAAATAATTCTGAATAGCATGACCTCTGAATCTGTTAATTAGGGTAGATAATAGCGAAAAGGAAATATATAAACAATTTGAAGTGATAGGAAATGAGTTGTTCCTTTTTGGCGTAAACATATTTGGTTATAATACATATAGATATTCCCGTTATCCATGTTTGTATATATCTTGTATATTCCTTCCCCGTGCTACTTAACTTATAAACGTGAACAATTACAATTAAAGAGGGAATCGTTTCGCATTCAATCTTGTAAGAGGTAACAAAGGATATTGCGCAACTCCTTCAGTCGTTTTTTAAATTCTTACACCCACTCTTATTGGTGACAAATTAGAAACTGAACTCATGAGAATATTTAAGATAACATGCGCAAATCATAATATGAATTTAGAAGCAAATGTTATATATAATTAATCGTTCCTACTTTTGGAACAAGGCCAGCAATTACCCAGTGTATGACTGGCAGTTTATTTTATCGACTCCGTAAGTATGAAAGGCAAAGTTATATATAATTAACGTATGGGGAATATACCAGTTTATTTCAATGTACAAATTATGAAAATATATATATGTTATTACCTCGGAATTGCAAGAAGACAAGCATACATATGTGATAGAGATAGAAGGTGCTGAAATGTTATTAATGATTTGAATTCCTGATTAACAACTAATAATATTTTATCTTTCGTACATTGTTAGATTTTCTTTTTAATGTAGCCTTAAACGCAGGAATAATTTTATTTCAGTCATAATTAAAATGATATTTATGAAGCAAAACAAATCAAACTATTTTCGTTCTGCAAAGGAACATACATACTTGTAAAAGCATTAATTTTGATGATATTCGTTTAACCTTTCTGCTATCAATTATATATATATATATATATATATATATATATATATGCCGAGCCCCACGTGGGGTCGGTAACGGTCATTCCTTAAATTAGCACTCGAACTAAAACCTGTTGAAAAAGTGGCCTCCTTGTTCAATTATCTTACCAGAAGCCTAACATTATTTGTGTAAGCGGACAGTACTTGATTTAGGAGTCGTAGAAACCCAAATGCTGGATGTTCCCAACCATCCAGGCGTCCGGGTAAATTTTCAATCACATATATTTTTATTTGTTTGACCCGAATTGCTTGGTCGTTTCTATGGCTGTGCGGATGATTGTATAACCATCGTCTCAGTGTGTTTGGCCTTTAACGTATGTTGTAGCTCTGGTTCATCTGAATCATTGAGCGCTTGACACACATCTCGGAAGATGTTTTTCGTTAATCCTTAAGCCGAAATACGATTCTCGCTAATTTATATTTGTATATATATATATATATATGTATTTATATATATATATAAGTATACACATCAATGATTAATTTAAAAACACAGAGGTCTGAAATCCTTACCCAATTGCCCATTTTAAAACATTGCATTATACAATTCCAATATATATTTTAAAGTAGTTTACATCACATACAGAACTCTAAATAAATATTACGCAACATTTTACAAATGTTTGATGTTAACAATAATATAGTGAAATTCAATAAAGGAACGAATATTATTAGCCAAATCTATAAAGTTTGTAATCCATGTCTGAAATCTCTACCGGTTTTGTAGAAGTGATATAATATTGTAATGGTATACATATGTTATGTACTTTTAACTCAAAACATGTAATCAGAACGTAACATAATGAGTAAAATGTACCAACCATAAATGAAAAAAAAAAAAAAGACGAAAGTTGCAGTGAGTTTTATTACACGTTTGATTAGGAATAAATATAACTGTTTCTACTTTAGGCACAAGGCCAGCAATTACCCAGTGCATTACTGGTACTTTATTTTATCGACCCCGTAAGGATGAAAGGCAAAGTCAACCTCGGCGGGATTTGAACTCAGATCGTAAAGGGACGTAACTATGCTGCAAAGCATGGCGTCCGACCCTCTACCGATACTGCCAACCCACCGCTAGGAATAAATATAACACTATCAAATTAAACGATTTAAAAGAAATGTTACATCAGTTTAGGCAAAATAAGAAATTCTAATAAATTTTGATATATTTACAATTTAGAAATTTAGATCAAAACTTTTTTTTTTTTTGTATTCTGTGTAATTGCTCAAAGAATTTGTACAAATTTGTATTATATATGAACCTTAAGAATACTTTCGTCATAAAAATTGCTATCAACCGATCGTCGCTTACAGTGTAGAGTCATTCATACACCGCATATTATGTATTCTTATTTAAATAATGTTTGAAGCCGAATATTTGGTTATTAAGCGGTGAGTGTATATATATATATATATATATATAACAAAGGAATTGTGGTAAGGAACCAGATGGACCATAACGCACCAGAGTACTCAATACTTAGGGTAGTAGAGTGGGAAATTCCTATATATATATATATATATATATATATATATATATATATATATATATATATATATAGAGAGAGAGAGAGAGAGAGAGAGAGAGAGAGAGAGAGAGAGAGAGAGAGAGAGAGAGAGAGAGAGAAAGAGAAAAATAAAGAGAGAGATAGAGAGAGAGAAAGAAAGAGAGAGAAAGAAAGAGAGAAAAAAAAAAAGAGAGAGAGAGAGAGAGAGAGAGAGAGAGAGAGAGAGAGAGAGAGAGAGAGAGAGAGAGAGAGATGAAGGAATGGTGCTAGAGCCCATGAAATCTTGCTTGCCTCAATTTCAACTTTTCTTATTAATAACAACATTCTTGCTCTCGAGGGTTTATTTTGAAAGAAAAAACTATTTGATCATTCCCTGAGAGTATAGGTAGATAGATATATTTCTTTATTTGCCACAAGGGCGTACAGAAATAGGAGATTACAAGACGTGACTGCGGGTGCTTTACATGAAATATTTTACAATAATGGAGGAGAGTAAATTATGTATAAAATAAAAATGAAACAATCGAAATCTCGATTAAGGAAGAACGTTACTGCGGGTTTTACACCCCGTGGAGAGAACAACCCTCAACACCAAGAGCACGTTTTGAAGGAGTTCCCTTCCCCTCTCTGTCTTCCTCAAACTAGAGGTTTATTATATACAGAGAAGGCCCATTCACTCGGGTCATTTTCGCCACATTTAACCTCCTTTCAGCGAATTTACTGGGGTATAGCACCTCTCTCTCCCTTCTCGCCTTCCTTCTGTATTAGTACTTAAAAAGGGGGATGAGTTGTTGTTTGGAGAGAAAGGTGCTTGCCTTCAGTCCTTTTAACCTCGTCCACCATATTACCTCTTTCCCCATTGACATCAGACAGAGGAAAACCGCCTCTCCTTCATTCTTAAATGAAGGCGGCGGCGTGATCCTCACGATTGACTCGGCTGACAACTGGATGCGTCCCACACATGACAGTAGTTGTTCGACATAATTCCACAGGTCAATCACCCCTGGGCACTAAACACTTGCGTGTTGGACAGTTTCAATGTGCTGCACGTATCTTGGACCAGTCCTTTTGGGAGGATCTCTGCCAGGGTGTCCGTGCCTGTAGATATTTGTCTCGAACTGGTAGAGCTCCTCGGTAGCACTGCCAGGCCAAAGACCTCTGGAAGTTATCCATAGACCCTGATCGAAAGTCCTCCCGTAGAAACTGATTAGACCGTCCACTTCGATGCCTAGAATTTCCCCGAAAACGTCGTCGTACTTATCTTCTACTAATCCCCTATAGAATGTCGAAGTGGAGTCGCCGCTGATTGCCGTTTCCACTTGGTAGAGGGCTGTGACCGCCTGAAGGCACTCGTGTTGCCAGCTGCCCACTCTCGGTCTTCGCTTGACCCAGCACTGCAGCTATGTTAGCGAGACGAGTTGTGGAAGAGCTCGTCTCACATAGGAAAACCATACCAGTTCGCCGGTCACAAATACCTGAGATGGTGTAGTCTCAAAGCGTGTTTGCGCATCATCAGCCACGGCATGCCCAGACCTCCGTTAGAAGGGTATTGGCAGCAGATGGATCTCCTCACAAATGGAGCCTGTTTCTTCCAGCGGAACATGAAGAGTAGACGTTCCATTTTGGTGAGGTGTTTGTGGGGACAAGGCACTAATGTCACGTGGTAGTTGATGATGGACACTATGTAAGTGTTCGCCACCTCCATTCGAACATTCAAGGATAGTTTGCACTCAGGCCACTTCAGGGTGAGTGCAAATACATTCGCCGTGACCTCGTTCCAGTTCTTGTCCCCCTAGAGGTCTGGTCCAAACCAGACTCCGAGCAATTTCACCGGTCCTTCCGTCCAGTCTCCACAGACGCTGTCGGAAGGCATGGTTTGTCAATATCTAGTCAATAGCTAGTCAATATCTATCAGGCAGTTGGAATTGGTTGATGAGATGTTTGAGGATATTACACCCCTCTCTATTATCACAAGCCCCTACATATTCCCAACGTGCGTCTAAGATTCCATTCCAGTCCCCCGCTAACACTAGAGAGCGAGACGTTCCCAGGAATGGCTCCAGACGCTTGAAGAACTCTGTTCGGAATGTCCTAGCCGGTGCATATACGCCCACCAGTCTGAAAGCTCCACCTTCACTACCATTCACGTCTAGGATCACCATGCTGCCCTCTGAGTTCAAGTAAATTGTCTGTACTTTGAGATCCAGGTTTTTTCGAAGAAAAAGAGCAACCGAAAACCCAACCCACCCCACCCCACTGGGAGATCCCTATTTTATGTGTTCTTCTTCCCATGTATCTTGGGAAGAAGATGTGTTGGCTCGTTCTAATTGGAGCCACCTAATATTTCTGGGCGAGGGCTTCGCTGATTTTAAAGAGCACCGTGATACTCCCGTACTTCTTGACCCTTTGGAGGTGAGCAATGCTTGACATTGCCTCTTTTAGTTCGGTTTCCACAGTGCTATTGCTTAGAGCCATGGATTTCGTGGTTTGTGCGCAGATAGTCCGGTAGAAAATTGTTTTTCTTAGGGTCACCACCCTAATTTCCGGTGGGGTGCTCATCCGGAATATATGGCCTTCCATGGTGATGTTGTAGTGCCGCGTCTTTTAAATATTGCGCTCTGCCATTGTCTATGTATTCAATTGGCTAGGCCACTGTGTCTACACATTATTTTGTTTGTATATTTTTATTATTTTAGTCATTGGTGCTTATGTTATTGGTGATGGTGGTGGTCACGTTGACTGTGTTGTTGCTGATTTCTATTGTTGTATTGTTGTTGTTGTTTTCGTTCATAGCATCGTTGTGTTGTTTTTGTGGATTGTTACGCAGATTGGTTTTGGCTTGCTGCCATGGCAACGTCAAGTTGTCGGTCAGCGGGTGAAGAAAAGCTGTAATCATATCTTCCATTTTCCTCCTTTAAATGTTGATGATGAAGCTGTTATTGCGTCAGCCATTTTGTTTTTTAAGTTAGTTTCTGCAAACATTTTTCTTGAACGATTTCGCTTGAAGCCGTACGATATTTTGAGAGACTAACAGTCCCTCTACAAATGCGTATTAAAATGAAGGCTCACAGTCAAGAATATTTATAGAAATTTCAGCAGAACTTACCAAGTAATTTTACACTTGTGTCTACCCCAATATAAATAGATAGGTAGATAGATAGATTTCTTTATTAGCCACAGATAGATAGATAGATAGATATATTTCTTTATTAGCCACAGGGGCACAAAAGAAGGGGACAAATACAAAGGGGGAAGTTTACATACAATAAAAACGTGTAAAATGTTATCACAGATGGAATTTAAAAGTTAGTCGATTTTCCCCAATAGAGGGAGACAGTTTATATGGGTAACACAGACCCCCGAAAAAAATGTGCAACCCTCATCTCCAGGAGTACGAAGAGCTTGTACTCCTTTCCTCTCCTCCTCCTTTTCCTCAACCTACAGGCTGATATAGAGAGAAGGCCCATTCACTCGGGCCATTCTCGCCACTTTCACCCACCTTTCATAAAACTTGCTGGGGTACAGCACCTCTCTCTCCATCCTGATTCTTCTTCCAAAGTGGTATTTGAAAAAAAGAATCAGTTGTTGGCCGGAGAGAAAGGTGTCTGACCTCAGCCCTTTCAACCTTGTCCACCATACAACCTCTTTCGCCATAGCTATCACACAAAGGAAAACCGCCTCTCCTTCGTTTTTGAAGGAGGGTGGCGGTTTGATCATGACAATGGACTCGGTGGTCAACTGGATTGGTCCCACCCGCGACAATAGTCGTTCTACATAGCCCCACAGGTCAGTGACGCCCGGGCAGTGTATGAATGCGTGCGCGACGGTTTCTTCGTCTCGCACGCACCTCGGACAGATCTTTTTTGCAGGGTCCCTGCCCGGGCGCCCATGTCTGTAGAGCTTGTCTCGAACTGGTAGAGCTCCTCGGTAGCACTGCCAGGCCAGGGACTTTTGGAAGTTGTCCATCGGTCCCGGGCGGAAGGTCCTACCGAACAGACTGGCCAGTTCATCTTCCTCCACGCCTAGAGTTTCACCGAGCGCGTCGTCGCACTTGCTGCGGACCAACCCTCTATAGAATGACGAAGTGGAGTCTCCACTGATCGCCGGGTCCGCCTGCCAGAGGGCTGTGAGCGCCTGAGCACATTCGATGTGCCAGTCGCCCATTTTCCTCGGTCTCTGCTTGACCCAGGACTGCAGCTCGGTCAGCGAGACGAGTCGTGGGAAGGCTCGCCTCACGAACGGGGCCCACACCGGTTGTCCGGTGAGGAATACGTAGAGATGCCGCAGCCTGAGCGCGTGTTTGCGCATCGTCAACCACGGCATCCCCAGCCCTCCGTTAGAAGGGTGTTGGCAGCAGATGGATCTTCTTACCAAAGGAGCCCGCCTCTTCCAAAGGAATCGGAAGAGGGCGCGCTCCATTTTGGCGAGCGTTTTGGCTGGACAAGGCACGACGGTCAAGCGGTAGTAGATGGCGGACGCTATAAAAGTGTTCGCCACCTCCGCTCGACCTTTCAAGGATAGTTTGCACTCGGCCCACTTCTGGGTGAGTGCAAACATCTTGGCCGTCACTTCGTTCCAGTTCTTCTCCACCTGGAGGTCCGGACCAAACCAGACCCCGAGCAGCTTTACCGGTCCTTCCGTCCAGCGTCCGACGACGCCATCGGAAGGCATCGGTCTGCCTCTCCACGATCCGAGTTGCAAACCGATGGACTTGTCCCGGTTCAGCTTCGCTCCTGTGAGACTTTCGTATTCCTTTAGTAAGGTGCCGACTTCCTCGATTTGCGAGGCGCTCGACACCATTACTGTCACGTCGTCGGCGTAGGCCGACGCCGCTTTCCGCAGTCCCGGTTCCAGAGGGATGCCCTGCAATAGCTCCAGCTTCCGCAGTAGTGGCTCGAGAGTCAGTACGTACAGAAGGGAGGAGAGAGGGCATCCCTGTCGAATGGATCGCGTAATATGGAACGGCTCCGAGAGGTAACCGTTCACCTTGACCCTTGAGCAGATGTTGCTGTTGTGCATTGCAGCAATCCAGCCCCTGAACACGGGTCCGAAGCCTGCCGCCTCGAGCACCGCATCCAGGTAACGATGGTCAACCCTATCGAAAGCCTTAGACTGATCCAAGTTGATCAGGGCCCCACCGAAGCCGGGTTTACACCCTACCCTCTCTATGATGTATCGCATGAGGTGGAGGTTGTCGTGTATGGACCTGGTCGGGATCGCGCATGTCTGCGCTTCTCCCACCAGGTTCTCGACGACAAGCGCCAGCCTCTTTGCCAACACCTTGGCCAAAATCTGTAACTCTGTGTTTAGCAGAGTTATGGGCCGGAAGTTGCCTATGTCATCCCCCTTATTCTCGTCCTTCCTGATTAGTGTGACCACGCCCCCGGTTACAGAACTGGGAATTCTCCCGTTCTGTTGCCAGTTGCAGTAGACCGCTTCCAGGAGACCGGAGAATAAGTCCGGCATTGCTACGTAAAATTCGTAGGGTAGACCGTCGAGACCTGGAGATTTGCGTTTGCCGCATTGGCTCAGCGCGTCCCCTATCTCAGTGGCTGAAATCGGCTTTTCGCAGAACTTCGCCTCGCTGTCCGAGAGACGCGGTAGGCCGTCGAGGTATGGACCGAAATCCATAGCCTCTCCCGGCGCGCCGCTCCCCCCGAACAGCCGAGCAAAGTGCCGCTGAAAAGCCGCACACATCTGCTTCGGCTCACGTATCACGCGTCCGTTTTGGTCCTTCAAAGACCGAATCGTGGACTTGTTGCCACTTTTTGCCTCCGTCACTCGGGCCCAGCTAACAGCTTTGGCTCCCTCGTTTCCCAGAGCACGTATTTTGCTTCTGACAACGCAGCCCTCGTGCTTTGCGTCGAAGAACTGGTCCAAGGCCGTTCTCGTTGCTAGCACGCTGGCTACGTTGCCACTTCTAATAGCCTCTTCTACTTTATCTACCAGTTCCTTCTCGGTTCTATTTCTATCTAACGCTAATTCTTTACTAAAAACTATCGAGTCTAATCTAACTGCCCTCTTGAGAGAGTACCACCATCTGTTGTTGACAATGGCCCCTGTCAAGTGCTGTTTAACTAAAGTGCTAATCCGTCTACTGTAGGCTTTGCTTGTCGGTAACGACAAGTTCAGCTTCCAGTAGCCGGGTCCTTGTCTATGGGTTCTATCAAGGTTGGCCATGCAGGTCACTAGTTTGTGATCTGAATAGGCAACCATGAACATTTGTGGACAGCTTAACATGTCCCTATCCTTATTTCTAACTAGAACCCTATCTAGGTACGATCTAGATGTTCCGCTACGATTACTCCACGTCCACAGTGGCGCAGTCGGAAAATCTAGTCGATATCTATCGGCCAGGTCAAATCGGTCGATTAACTGTTTGAGGCTGTTACACCCCCCTTTATCGGGACATGCTCCCACATAGTCCCAACGTGCATCTAGGATTCCATTCCAGTCCCCCACTAAAAGCAAGGAGCGGGACGTTCCCAGAAAAGTCTCTAGACGTTTGAAGAAGTCTGGCCGCGGTGTCCCGGATGGGGCATATGCGGCCACCAGCCTGAACGCTCCACCTTCACTACCGTCAACGTCTAGGACCACCAGTCGACCCCCCGGGTCCAGATGTACCGTCTGTGTTACGAGGCCCAGGTGTTTCCGCAGCAAAACGGCAACTCCGCCCCCACCCCCCGGTTGACAGAGAGATGCGTAGATCTCAAAGTCATCGAAGATGGGGGCCAGCTGTCGCTCGCCGTGGATCCTGGACTCGCAAATGGCTACCACATCCAAACTGTGCGACCTGAGGTCGTTTAAGAGTTTGCCCTGTTTCCAGGGCATCCCCAGGCCGCGTACGTTCACACATCCAACTCTTATATTGGCCATGTTGGTGCTGAAAAGTTAAAAGAGGAAAAGAGATCACTCACCCTTCGCCTCCTGGGGACCAGGCCGCACGATTTCCATGGGGGTGTTGGAGGGGTTGTCTGGATGGGTGGTGGTTTCCGGCGGGGTGGGGACGCAGATGTTTGGTGGGGTGGGGTCTGGTGGAATGGGGGTGTCTGGGGTGGGGAGGCATTTGAGAAGGACGCGGTTGAGTGGTTTCACGCAGGAATTCCCCACATCCTTCTCAAATGTTTCTTTTAGGGACCTATAAGTTTGTATAGGGACCCTAATCAGTTTTAGGTTCATTTTTTTGCTATTTTTTATAGAGTGGGCGAAAGTTTTCCCTTCGGTGAAAACCGAAGGGTCGTTCGTAATGGTCTCCATTAGTGTTTTGTTTTCAGTGTTTATGTAAGTGTAAGTGTAATTTTCTTGTGTTGTGTTTGTTTTTGTCTGTAGTTCTTGTGTGTGCTTTCGTTTTGTTGTAGGTATTTTGTTTTCAGGAGGTGGGGGTTTTGTTTGTGATATTTTTGTTGTTTGTGTTGGTGGTTGTATGTTTGTGGTAGTGTTTGCTGGTTTTTTGCTTTTGTGATGTCTTTTCTTTCTTTTCGAGCGATGGGGTTCTCCCTCGTCTTCACTGGGTGATGGCGAGATAGCCTCATCTGTTGTATCGTCTGTGTGATTGGGGAGGGGTATGTCTTGGGGAGCTGTTGTGTCTGTATGTGATTTTGCAGTGGTTTTAGGTGGAGTGAGGTTGGGTGGGACTGTGTTTGTTGTGGTTATTTTTGTGTGTTGGTGTTGTTGTTGTAGTGGTGGTGTTGGTGGTTGTGTTGTTTTGATGGGTGTTGGCAGAAGAGCCTTTTTTTGGTTCATTAGTTTAGGACAGGAAGCCCTCAGGTGACCCCTGCTAAAGCAATGGTAACATGAAGGCCGCCTACCCTCAACCGAAAGGTTTATGTAGGTAAGTCCGTCCAGGAGTACACGCTGTGGGATCATAGCTATTCGCTCTGGGCTCATTTGCACCAGAACTTCAATGCTAGTCCCATTGAATACATCTCTGGGGGACTTGCCTACTGACAGTATTCTGTCTTCATCAAAATTGATGAAGCCGCACAGTATCCACCATATGTTCACCTTTGGTGTGACACTTGTGATTCTGATCTTTTGTGTCCTTTTTCCCATGTATGTAGGGAAAAGGGTGTACAGGTTGGATACAATTGGCGACACAGAGTAATTTTGGGCCGTCAATTGATCCTTCATCAGTACCGAAATACTCCCAAAAAGTTTGCTTCTTTGAATGAATGCAATATCATTCATTGAATCTTTGAAAACCAGTTCAATATCTTTCTGTGACAATTGGACTGGTTTTCGGGTAGAATTGGAAACTGTCCTAAAAACTATTGTTTTGAGAGCAGTTTCCTTGCGAATTTCTACCGGAGAATTGATGCTGAAAGCACCATTTTTTTCGAAGGTGACATATCTCTTAGCGTCCTTTAAAAGGTGTTCAGCATTTGTTATGTCGAGATATATCAATTGTTCTTTCTTTTGAACTTTCTCCGCAAAGGAGATTTTTGGTTTCTTTGTGGAATCCGTATTGGTGGTGTTGTCATTATTGTTGTTATTCTTGTTGTTATTCTTGTTGTCACCGATGTTGGTATCATCCGTATTTTCCTTGGTGTTGTTGTTGTCTTTGATGCTGGTGTTATTGGCGTTGTCTTTATTTTTTTCTTTGTTGTTGTTATCATTGTTGCTTTTATCATCATTATTGGTTTTGCTGTTATTTTTGTTGTCATTGAGCTGTTTGGTGTCATTTGTGTTGTTTGGATGTGAATTCGTTTTTTTATTTTCATTTTGTCTTTCCATCTCTATAGTATTTAGTGAAGAAGACGTTGTTAACTGCGAGCTTGGTAGTCTTACCGCCTCTCCACCACCATTATCGTTGGACGCAGCGTTCATAACGTAATCAAAATTTTACAATATTTTTTTCCAAGATTCGATGGAGAAAAATTTTTTAAATGGATATTCCGCCCCTGAAGGGGCGAAAATGAGTTGACCCACCACCTGAAGGTCCAGACGGGTGGTCAAGTTACACAATGATATAAAATTGAACTAAAAACTCACGTTTTTTCCTTACATAAATTAACGGAAACTTCTCCGCGAAGTGACACACGACTGATAGATAGATAGATAGATAGATAGATAGATAGATAGATAGATAGATAGATAGATAGATAGATAGATAGATAGATAGCTACATAGTTAGATAAGTATATATATAGAGAGAGATATGTGAACAGCGTTGAGGATTTTGAAATATGAAAATATAGTTGCACCAGTAAAATTAAATATAATTCAGTTTATTTGCTTTAAATAATAATCGAATAAACCTCTTGAAAATAATTGCCTATTGTTACTTGGAGGGAATCGAAACACGTATCTCTTGTATAGCGATCGAGTGCTTTTAAGCAATACGAAAGAGTAAGTTTTTGTATCTTACTAGAATAACTGTACAAATGTTTCCTTTTAAATATTTACTTGACTCGTATTGTTTACCCAATTTGTATAGCCATCAACTATTGTATAGTTATCTACATCTCTCTATGTTATTTCCCATGTTTGCGTGACTATTGTTCCCACAAAACATTCTGCCCCTCTCTATCACTATATTATTTACCTGCCTAAATAATACATACACGTACATATGTATACACGCCTCTATGTATGAGGGTATAGACTGACTTTTTATATATTTGAGCCTATATATAAGCTTTTAAATTTGTTAAATGTTGTATTCTTCGTTGTCTCTACTTGCACTGCTCTTTCTCTCGCCGTTTATCCTCTTTTTCGTTCTCAGTCTCACTCTCTGTACAAACACTCTCACTTACCAAAATATATACGTATATACATTTATGTGTGTGTGTGCATGTATATATATTTGTATCACTTTATGTAAATGTATGTGTATATATATGTGCCTTTCTGTGGATTAAGGCAAGTGTATATCTTGTATATCTAATTCTAAATGTGTGTACAGTCGCATAGTATGCCAAGGTATAATAAAGGATATTTCTCTGACCTTTCTACTTGAATAAACAATGGTCGACTGTGAGATTAATGGATGACAATTGTGTATGCGAAGACTTCATTGAGATTCATCGGTATTGTTATAACACTGCACAAGGTTCATCTTTACGTCAGCATTGCTAAACATTAGCACATAATTAACGATTACCTTTACAAGAAACCAAACTCAGTATACCTTCAATTTGAAATAGTTGCATAAATATATTTCTTCTTTTCTCTTAGTCTTCACGTCCATTTCAGAATTGAAATCTCAATTGGACAGAGATTAACGATAGGGGGAAATTGTGTGGTTACTTATTACGCAGGTATTTGCTTAAAACTTAGATGCTTCTATACCAAGTGTAGCATAACGTGTAAATACTCATG
The DNA here is from genome assembly GCA_964016885.1 of Eledone cirrhosa. Taxonomy (NCBI): domain Eukaryota; kingdom Metazoa; phylum Mollusca; class Cephalopoda; order Octopoda; family Eledonidae; genus Eledone; species Eledone cirrhosa. Next base: position 45,817 of record CAXHJY010000573.1, on the reverse strand, counting down.
AACACTGTTAATCACTTGTCAGTAAAATGGGTGTGTGTATACATATGTGTTTATGCGTATAAGGTTTCGAGAAAATTACTGCTTGAAAATAGAGAAAAACCGATCAGTAGCCAGAAAGTCTACATAAGAGTGGAGAATATAATTCAGCGTCGTAAATCAAACTGTAATGTGTGTTGCGGTTTAAAGGAGAGAATAAGAAGACGAGGATGGCCTAAAAGATGGATGGCAAGTGTATATTCGAAAGGAAGTAACGGAGAAGAATTATAAACACACCTACAAACAAATACAGACATACACACATACACACACACATATGTATATTATATATATATATAAAATATATATATATATATATATATATATACAGAGAGAGAGAGAGATAGAGAGAGAGACAGAGAGAGAGAGACGAGTGTCTGTGTATGTGTGTGTCTGTGTACGTGTAACGAGCGAATGTAAGAGATAGGTAGAATGATTATTGGCTAGTAGAGCGAATAACACCAATCATAGTTTTACGAAGGTACATTCTATCATAGTCTGAGCACTTATACAACTTAAAGACGTTACCATGGAGAACAATTGCATGCAATTCTGTTACTTATGGGGAACATTGATGAGGAAAGTGAGTCGGGAAATAAATTAAAATGATCGATTAACATTTAAGTGTTAGAATTGTATTTTCGTTTCACTTCTTGTACATAAGGTTCTGAATTCTGTAGGGTGTCTTTCTAATACCACAATCATTTGCTATTTTTGTAGTACATGCAACAATTTAATAAAGAATGTTGCTTTTATTTTAGCTCTGATTCAGAATTCGAATTAATATTGACATATTTCTTTACTAAATTTGCTCCTGGATTCATTTAAAATTGAAGATTTCGTTTATTCATGAAATATATTGTATACTAAAAGATGCTATGTACATTTTAATGTATATAAAATATTCGTGAAGAATTCCTCTGATATACTACTAAGTATACGATGAAACTAGATTATATATACCTGTCAATCATATATATACCTGTTGTTGACCTCTCACTGCTACATGTGACAATTTTAAGAGGTACAAGGGCGGTAGATTAGCATTACCAATAGAGCGTCAGATAACACGTTTTGTGGTACAGAATATCGGGGTAGATGTAATAGATTAACAGTAACGCACTGGTATAGAATCCCCCCCCCCCAATTGTTGGCCTTTTGCCTAAATAAGAAACTATTATTAACAAGTACAATTGACATATTTTAATCTATCATTGCTTTAGCAGTCTCACTATATGGTAGAGCTATTGTTACATTATAGTCATCGACTACTCAATGATAAACAGATACGATGTCGTCCTCACTATGTTTAGATTACGTTACCGAACGAAATATGTGCATGTTAATCAATTGAATTCGCGATATTAAATCTATTTATTTTATTTCCTTCACGAGTTAATCGATTCCGGTGTGAACTGTTGAAATTATTCGGTATAAAAGCCATTTAATATTAACAACAGTGGCATTTAGATCTGTGGCTCATCTCTAAATATTGATATTAAGCAATGATTAGAAAATACAGTAATAAACCACAAGATAATACGATACAACAACTCTACATAGGTAAAATTATAATTACAATGCACTTTTAGTGCAATAGTAATGACCCCAATATATAGGAGCGCACAGTTTTAATTATACTAATAGGATCTTCATTATGCATGATAAGGGAGTGCGATCACATTTTTTATGGATTACTTATATGTATTAGCATGCATATTTGATTTTTGAACCCATAACACAAGTAATTACTGCCAACCAATACAACATAGTATCAGTTCCTCAAAATATGTGAAAATCTAAATTTTTATACAATTTAACCCATAAAAATATAATGTATCTGTAATCTGTTTACTACGTTTGGATCACTAAAGTACACTAAACAATTGCATTCTTATGAATGAAGCAAGAAATAAAATGAATGAATATCAGTTGACAATACAATCCTAAAAACAGGGAGATATCTGAGAAGCTTCTCGAGCCGACATGAAATATAGCAATCACATATCGACTATATATCTTGTCTATCCGATTAAACATAGTTTATATATACATTTTATATCGTATGTAGCTCATACAATTTTCGTTATTTGATATAATTGTTTCTACTTAAGGCACAAGGCCAGCAATTACCCAGTACATTACTGGTACTTTATTTTATCGACGCCGTAAGGATGAAAGGCAAAGTTAACCTCGGCGGGATTTGAACTCAAACCGTAAAGGGACGTAACTATGCTAGAAAGCATGGCGTCCAACCCTCTACCGATACTGCCAATTCACCGCCCTTATTTGATATCATTGTTTCTACTTTAGGCACAAGGCCAGCAATTACCCAGTGCATTACTGGTACTTTATTTTATCGACCCCGTTAGGATGAAAGGCAAAGTCAACCTCGGAATGATTCTCGTAACGTCGATTGGATTCAGAATGAAGGTAATAGAAAATTATTACGTCTAAAACTATTATATTATCCATCAACTCATATATAGTGAAGATATAAAATCCTGCAGAATTTACCTACTTGTGTAGCAATACTATGATATAAGTAACACACACGAAAAATAATTCAATAAAAGTCGAATGAAAAAGTGAGTAAATATAACTATTTTTTTATATTTTACCTCGAAACATGACTGCAAAATTAGCAAAACTGTTTTATACGAAACATAAAATTATATGTATAACTTGGTCATGTGAAATTGTATATTCTCATGAATTTCGTTATTAGGCATTGAACATGCATGAGAGTCGTTGCCACACAATGTCAAAAGTAGATTCTATGCCTGTCACCCCATCTTATCCAGGTAATACAAAAGTATAAAGACTGCATATCGCAGACGAAAAGCTGTAAACAGAATTATACCATTACCAACTGGATTTTTATTTCAATACAACAATTTGATTTGAACAGAAAGAAAACATGTTTGAATAAATCCAACATGATGCTTCTGTAACTCTTTCTTTCTGTCTCACGTTCCTTCACTCCCTGTCACTCTCACTCTAGGTGTTCGTATACATGTTCGTTTCATGTTTTCCTGAAAATGATGAGGGTTATTTCTCTTTGGTTTCATGATTCTACATAACATAGAAAGAAGAAAATAGATATCCACTAAAATAAAGAGTTTAGTGAGGGGGAATCGAAGAGCAAGATTCTATAGATAGTTTAAACGATTTTCTGAAGGAAATTGAAATAAGAGGATGAATGCTGTTCTGGAGCACTGAGTAGCGCTCGAATGGAGGAAAACGATAAATAAATGCGAAGGTTAACGATGCAAGAGCATCGAGCTTCTGCGAAGATGATATCTGAAAGGTTTACTATTGGCACAGTGGAGGCACTTCGGACTGAAAATTTGGAACTCCAGATCACCTCTGCCAGATTCGTGCCAAAGATTCCATCGACTGAGTAGAGGAAGTTTATGGAATGTTGAAATAACTGTCATTCTCGAAATGGTAGCGACTGATTTCGGTCTCTTGAATAAATTAGTGACTTACAACGAGAACCGTGTATACTCGTATGAACGTTAGAGCAAATGTCGGTGTACGCATGTCCTCCAATATGTTAAAAATGTGAAGATGAGCAGGTCAGAAGTAAAGGAACAGATCCTTCAATCGACTCCCCGGACCTAATTCCCGTTGTATACGTTCCTGATGGCCAATCAGTGAATAAAGTGTATTATCTGAAAATGTTCAAGTATAGGATGAGGTAAACGAAGCCACAGCAGTGAAACACTGGAGTTGGGGAATTCTACCAGGAAAATGCCCCATGCCTCAGGTCAATGCTTAGATGATCAAGAGGGCAATATAATGTGGTAAAGAAACCCACCTACAGCCCTGTTGTGGCTAGACGTGATGTATTCCTCCTTACATGCATAAATGGCAGCCTCCGGATAATCAGATTTGAGACAGCACTGGTGCTGAAGGAGGCACTGAAGAATTTTCTGATGGAATAGCAGATGTAGGACTGGGAAGAAGATTTGAGGAAATGGGAAGTCACATCCACAAATGTGTAGAGGTGGGAGGTCAATATTTTAAATGAGACATTGTTTGTAAGCTTATGAAACTATCCTATTGATAGGTCTAGATTTCGGGAAAAGATTCAACTGGACCAACGATGTATGTAAGAATATTCATGTTAGACACGATGTCAGTATTTTCCCCCAACAACACGCACTGTATGAATATGGATGGGTTTCACTGCCATACGTATCCTTGGGATTCTACGTGTAACCTGTCGCAACTGACTGCACAGCAGAACCAGCATTTATGTAGGTCTGATGCTGGTATAGGCGAAACATAAGACAAGAGAGCAGTGGGACACGTCTGTATCGAGTTGTGTTCGACAGAAATGGACACTGTTTGTCATTCAGAGGAGATAAGCAGCATCGGTAAATTAGAAGACAGTGGAAGTCGTAGCTGTATAGTTTGTAGCACCATATGATAGTGATTTAGGCTCATTACATATGTAGGTATAAACATGTGTGAATAATTGATAAGGTACACGCATCGCATTTGAAGGATACAGAGTTCAATAATGCACAAGCGTATCTGTGAAATATTTCCCTCTTCATCTATATATCTAAAGCAGAGAATGTCCGTATGTCTGTCTGCCTGACTCCCTAAAACTCGAGAACCACCCAACAGATTGTTTTCAAACTTTACGCATGTAATACTTATAATCCTGTGAGTGTTTTTAGCAAAGAATATCTCAAATTCCCAATGCCGCAATAGGCGATTTAGCGATCTCTCTCTATAATTATTAGTATCTCTTTTTAGATAGATACATAGAAATAACGTTGCGTCCTTATAACTGTTTCTACTTTAGGCACAAGGCCAGCAATTACCCAGTGCATTACTGGTACATTTATTTTATCGACCCCGTAAGGATGAAAGGCAAAGTCACTGTCTGTATGTCTGCTGCTGCAATACGACATTATGACGCTATATGTGTGTGTATATATATATATGTATATATATAGTGTGTGTATATATATATAGAGAGAGTGTGTATATATATATATATATATAGAGTGTATATATATATATGTATATATATAGTGTGTGTATATATATATATATATATATATATATATATATATATATATATATAGAGTGTGTATATATATATATATATATATATATATAGAGTGTGTATATATATATATATAGAGAGAGAGAGAGTGTATATATATATATATATAGAGAGAGAGTGTATATATATATATAGAGAGAGAGAGTGTATATATATATATATAGAGAGAGAGTGTATATATATATAGAGAGAGAGAGAGTGTATATATATATATATATAGAGAGAGTGTATATATATATATAGAGAGAGAGAGTGTATATATATATATAGTGTATATATATATATATAGAGAGAGAGTGTATATATATATATATAGAGAGAGAGAGTGTATATATATATATAGAGAGAGAGAGTGTATATATATATATATAGAGAGAGAGAGAGTGTATATATATATATATAGAGAGAGAGAGAGAGTGTATATATATATATATAGAGAGAGAGAGAGTGTATATATATATATATAAAGAGAGAGAGAGTGTATATATATATATAGAGAGAGAGTGTATATATATATATATAGAGAGAGTGTATATATATATATATATATATATTTATATATATATATATATATATAGAGAGAGAGAGAGAGAGAGAGAGAGAGAGAGAGTGTAATGTTTTACAAAATATTTACTTCTGCGTTCACAGATTGATTTTTTTAGTTTCAGAAGATCCAGTTATGGGTGAGAGCACCGATTATTTTCTTAAACTTTAATCTGTTATTTTAATATTTATATATATATATATATATATATATATATATATATATATATATATATTCGTGTACAGATATTTTTGCATACACAATAACAAAATGTAAACAAAAGTATTTATTTCGCGATAAAATATTGATTTTCTTCGCACGGAAAAAAACCCTGGTAATCTACGACGAATTTGTTTTATAAGCACATAATGTAAACACCATCCCGAGGCCGAGGTATTCCGTACTTCTCTGTACTGTTTCAGAAAGGAGGGAAAAACTATGTTTAGAATCCCGAGCAACGCCGGGCCATTCTGCTAGTTGTTACTATAGAAAGTCACTTTTCGAAAACGATTCAAGAACAATTTATATCACAGGAAACCGGATGAGAAACGTTCCATGGTTAACAGAAATATTCCGTCAGTTACAATTTCCTATTTTGATAATGGGCGTTTATTTCATCCTAATATTCTTTTTTCCGTTCAGATAAAATATGAGATTTCAAGGATGCTGAGCATTCGTATTAATATGATGATATATCAAGATATATATTACTGAATTCAGGAATGTTTCCCTTTGTCAATAAAAAGCATTCGTCATGATTTGTGATTAATTTGAATTATGTAATGTAAGTGATCGTGTGTATGTATTTCCAAAATTTAGAGTTGAATACCGGCAAGACTGAATGAAAAATATAATGAGAAACATGTATGAATTTATCGTTAGAAATATCGCTCATTATAGTTATATGCCATATTCACTTCTTGCGGCAATTTAAAGCTGAAGCGTTGTATAAGATTCATTATATACTGACTTGTTTTGATTTATGAAGCCGTGACATTTAATACAGTTATTCATTGCTATTGAATAATAGACATTTCATATTGCAAGCACGTATCGCATGTTCTAAAGTTCTTTATCCTTGAAAGAATCTTTTTGACACCCCTGGGAACGATGTGCCAATAGCAAAAGAGCTAAACAGCTGAAGTATTATGTGGGTATGGCAGATGGTATATAGCCAACTCCATAGGGAAAAACTAAATAAATGAAAAATTGGATGACAGAAATTAAGTCATGAGATGACAAGCCGTTGTAACAGGATTCCAATAAAGGATTTTGAATTAGAATTATGTTGCATGATAAGTACTAAATATATATTCCGTTTTGGTATGTCTAAACTTCTACAATGAGACAAGAAAACAATGTCTTATACCAAATATTTCATGTAGGGCATTTATTCACACACAGCTAGCGAGCATATGAACAAGATTATCTATTTACGAGAACATTGGGAGAGGTGTAATTTGAAGTATATATGCTATGTTGACCTGTAGATTCGCTACTGCCGCTTTTATTGGCTTCTCCTCATAAGTTGGTGTCGCATGGTTTGAATTGTTCTTTGAAATTAGGCAGAGTGATTTCGACTTCCAGTGTCTCGACATTTAAATTCAACCCCCTTTTTGTCAATACTTGTTTCTACTTTTGGCACAAGGCCAGTAATTACCCAGTGCATTACTGGTACTTTATTTTATCGACCCCGTAAGGATGAAAGGCAAAGTCAACCTCGGCGGGATTTGAACTCAGATCGTAAAGGGATGTAACTATGCTGGAAAGCATGGCGTCCGACCCTCTACTGATGCTGCCAATCCACCGCCCTTTTTGTCAATACTATTGGTTCCGATGCTTCTTTAATTCGGGATTTTCTCGGAAGGGTAGGGTGTTATTTACTCCACCTTCTTTGGTGTATGTGCGCCATATCTAAACTTCTCAAGGCTTCCTATTATGTTCAGATTCTTGTGTTTAGTAATTGGTTCTAACGGATTTCCATTTGGATCTTTTTTTTTTGTTTCTTTATTTAGATTGAGTTTGGTCCATTGTTTGAGTTGATTAGGTTTGGTGATTGCTGTAGAATTAAATCTCTCTCTCTCTCTCTCTCTCTCTCTCTCTGTATTATATATATATATATATATATATATATATATATACACACACACAATATGTATTTGCATCCTATTCTTCCACACATTAGATACTATAAAACCTGCGTAACTTTTCTCATATCATTCTCTGTTTCTTTTACGTAGAACACCGCTTAAAGCAGGAACGTCAGAATGCATTAATGGAATCACTGTTACCATTCCCGATGTCGAAAAGTATTCAGTAAATACTGATCTTTTATAATTTCTTATTATTGGAGATTGTTACTTCAGAAATATTTGCCAACAATATATCTGACGTAGGTCATTTTAGTCTCACACTTAGACACGCTATGCTAGAGCAAAGCAATAAATATGTCATTGGTTACGTCACCTTATGTGTAAAGGTAATTTACTGAGCTGCATCTATTTGATCGATATGGTATTATTCTATGCTACCTCATGATATCTTTAGATATCAGTGTCATTTATAACTTATTAGCTCCTTTTCTTTACAATGCTGCAGAAACTACGTTTGCGCTTAGAAATTATAATTGCCTGTTCAATTATTCACTGAGGAATTAAAGCAATATATATATAACTATATATTTACATGTATGGGCATTTCTCTCTCTCTCTCTCTCTCTCTCTCTCTCTCTCTCTCTCTCTCTCTCTCTCATATACATATATATATATATATAATGGGTGTGTATGAGTAGAGAGAGAGACACACACGGATAGATAGAGGGAGGGGGGCCAGAAATTCCCATACATTAAATATATATATATGTATGATGGGCATTTATGGCTCCCCTCTCTATACACACACACACACTCATATATATATATATATATACTAGCTGAATTACCCGGTAAGACCCGGGAGTGGGGGTATTCCCAGTTCCCATTAAAATGCCCAATGCCTCACAGACCAACAATGAAATCAAAATATAGGACAGATAATCAAAAGCGAAGACAAATTCATTTACGAAGCAATAATACAAACAAATATTGTTGATTGCATTGGTCAGGCGAAAAAATATTTGCCAGAGAAGTTGGGTGTTGCTATAAGGAAAAAAATAAAACCCCATTAGGTTGTATTAACATTATTGAAATGTGCTCAATATTTGTGAATATGCATCATATCTTGGTTTACCCATGGTTTAAATTTCATATAAATCGAAGGGAAAATATTAAGCGGGGGTTTTCAGCGGGGGCTTGATTAAAATGAAATATACGTAAGAAACCAAATGTGCATGAGTCCCACACACGTGTCAAGTTTTATCAAGATCGCTTTGGTATTTTTTGAGTTGTCGGTTCACAAACAAACAAACAGACAGAACTTGCCATTTATATATATACATATATACATAGAGAGAGAGAGAGAGAAAGAGAGAGAGATAGAGAGAGAGAGAGAGAAAGGGAGAGAGAGAAAGGGAGAGATTGATGGATGTATATATAGATGTCATTGGATATACCATATCACGTCACAACTTATAATATAACTAATAGTAATACCTTATGTTACTAAGGATACAAGTATACTAGCATCCCAAATGAGCCCTTAATAATAATAATAATAATAATAGTAATAATAATAATAATAATAATATAAGGGAAGAATACGCACATGGTGGGCAGAGTGTTATGGAATCGCTCCCGTAAGTTTTTGATTTTTTACATATTTAAAACAATTGTGATAGAATAATTCTTATTAAAAATGGGACATAAGACACCAGTCTTAACTCTCAGGAAGTGACAACGCATAACATTATGGCATAGGGCTCCAGTATTTAATATTTAATTTTGTATCAGAAATGTTATAGACAAAAAAAAATGGTTACAAATGGCCACAAATGAAAAGAAAAAAACAACAGCCAAATAATTTCACCATCAACACCACCAGCGCCACCACCACCACTACCACAACAAAATTAGCTCGATAAAAACCAACAGCATCAACAACACCATCACTAGAGTACTACTACCCCATCACCACCGTCAACACTGCATCATCCCTACCACCACTATTCCATCACTACCTCCTGTTAACAGAGGGAAGGTAGTAGTGACACTAAACATGACTAGAAGCTAGGAAGTCACCAACAGATTTTCATTCTGAGAAGTGGTATGAGCATAAGCCCGAGTCGGTGATAGAAAACGGTCAGGTGAAACTGCTATGGGATTTTAGGATACAGAAGGACAAGAAATTAGAACATAATAGGCCTGACCTTGTGGTTTTGGACAAGGAAAAAAGATCATGCCTGATTGTAGATGTAGCCTGCCCATATGACACGAGAGTGCAAGATAAGGAGAGGGAGAAAATTAACCGATACCAAGACTTAAAGTGGGAGGTAAAAAGGATTTGGAACTGCTATGAAGTCAGAGTCGTCCCGATTGTCATAAGCGCACTAGGTACTATCTAAATGAGTTTCCAAGAATGGTTTTAGAAACTTAGTCCAGCCCCGCGTTTTGGAACACTTCAAAAGGCATGCTTGCTGGGAACAGCAAGAACCCTCCGATACGTCCTGAATATCTGAGGCTGCAGGTAGCGGCTTGATATTCCTTTCAACAAACTTTCCAGTTAAATAACATCAATGACTGATACTCAAGGCATAATAATAATAATATAATAATAATAATAATAATAATAATAATAATAATAATAATAATAATAATAATGGCGGACCTTGTTGTCTCTTGAGGTCACTGGTTGGGACTTGGTGATAACTCGTATGAACATAAAGCAAGATAAATGCAGCTGTAATAATAATAATACAGACGGACAAGAAACTGGAACACAATAGACCTGACCTGGTGATTTTGGACAAAGAAAAAGGATCCTGTCTGATTGTGGATGTAGCCTGCCCATTCGACACGAGAGTGCAAGAGAAGGAGAGGGAGAAAATTAACCGATACCAAGACTTAAAGTGGGAGGTAAAAAGGATTTGGAACTGCCATGAAGTCAAATGTTCCGATTGTCATAGGCGCACTAGGTACTATCTCAAAAAGTTTCCAGGGATGGTTAAAGAAAATTGGCCCCGCCACGCTTTTTGGAACGCTTCAAAAGGCATGCTTGCTGGGAACAGCAATAACCCTCCGATACGTCCTGAATATCTGAGGCTGCAGGTAGTGGCTTGATATTCATTTCAACAAACTTTCCAGTTAACTAACATCAATGACTGATACTCAAGGCATAATAATAATAATAATAATAATAATAATAATAATAATAATAATAATAATAATAATAAACAGGGAGATAGCCTGTCCCCTCTGTTGTTTGTCCTTGCCCTGATGCCCTTGACCATTATGCTGCGAAAAGTGAGAGCAGGATACAAGTTGGGAAAGGGGGAGCTTACCATCAATCACCTCTTCATGGACGATCTTAAGCTCTTCGGGAAAAGTGAGAAGGAGTTGGAGGTGCTTGTTGACACTGTCCGTATTTTCAGCAGTGATATATGTATGCAGTTTGGTATTAGTAAATGTGGAGTCATTGTGATGAGGAGGGGTAGGTTGAGCAGAAGTAACGGGATCCAGATACCAACAGGTGAGATGATAAAGGAAATTGACTCTGAGGAAGGATACAAGTATTTGGGCGTTCTGGAGGCTGATGGCATAAAGAACAAAAAAATGAAGGAATTGTTAAGAACTGAATACATTCGGAGAGTAAGGAGCGTATTGAAGTCACATCTGAACAGCAGAAATGCCATAAGCGCAGTAAATTCCGGAGCTGTGTCTATTATTAGGTACAGTGCGGGAATTCTGAGATGGAATGTTGCTGAACAAAAAGAAATGGATAGGAAGACTAGGAAGCTATTGACTATCTACAACATGTTCCACAAGAGGAGTGATGTCGATAGACTCTACCTAAGGAGATCTGAGGGTGGAAGAGGTCTTATCAGCATAGAGGACTGTGTTCAGATGGAGAAAATCAACCTATACAAATACGTGACCTATAGAAAGGAGCAAATGCTCAGAACTGTACTGAAGGAGGGGACAGTAGGCCAGGGGATGTCCAAGGAGCAAATAACATCAAGGAGGAAGAGCAGCCTTAAGGGAAAATCCCTTCATAGTACCTTCTTTGAGAAAACTGAATTTAGAGATCCACAGACATGGAACTGGTTGAGAAGAGGAGACCTCAAAAAGGCTACAGAAGGAATGCTAATGGCTGCGCAGGAGCAGGCCCTCAAAACGAAGTGGTTGAAGCACCATATTTACAAGGAGGATGCTAGCCCACTGTGCAGGATCTGTGGAGAGAGAGAGGAGACTGTGCCTCACATTGTGTCCGAGTGTAAACACCTAGCCCAGACCCACTATAAGGGCTGGAGACACGATGTGATGGGCAGGGTGATCCACTGGCACCTGTGCAAAGTAAACAATTTACCACATTCTGAGAAATGGTATGAGCATAGGCCAGAGGCGGTGATGGAGAACAACAGGTGAAGGTGCTGTGGGATTTTAGGATACAGACGGACAAAAAACTGGAACACAATAGACCTGACCTGGTGGTTGTGGACAAAGAAAAAACATCGTGTCTGATTGTGGATGTGGCCTGCCCATTCGACACGAGAGTGCAAGAGAAGGAGAGGGAGAAAATTAACCGATACCAGGACCTAAAGTGGGAGGTGAAAAGGATTTGGAACTGCCATGAAGTCAAAGTGATCCCGATTGTCATAGGCGCACTGGGGACTATCTCCAAAAGTTTCCAGGGATGGTTAAAGAAAATCGGCCCCTTCACGCTTTTTGGAACGCTTCAAAAGGCATGCTTGCTTGGAACAGCAAGAACCCTCCGATACGTCCTGAATATCTGAGGCTGCAGGTAGTGGCTTGATATTCATTCCAACGGACTTTCCAGTTAACCAACATCAATGACTGAGATTCAAGGAATAACAACAATAATAATAATAATAATAATAGGGAAAGACAAAATACAAATTTTTTGGATAAATGCCTTCACAGAGTCGCATGAGCTTTATAATGAAATGATTGAGAAGCCAGAAAATATACCATGATGTGTAGTTAACGGCATTACATTCCTACTTCCGAAGAATGATGAGACAAACAACCCCAACAATTACAGACCGATAACTTGCTTGACCACAATGTATAAAATCTTAACATCAATCTTAACTGAATATACATATGATCACCTGATAACAAGTTATCTATTTCCCAATGAACAGATAGGATGTAAACGAGGCTCATATGGGTGTAAGTATCAGCTTTTGAATAACAAAATGATTCTGTAAGATTGTCATAATGGAAACAAAAATCTAACAATTGCTTAGATAGTTTACAAAAAAAGCATTTGATCGTTTACCATACAATTGGATTGAACATTGTTTAGAGATTTTTAAAATATCTTCCGTTGTCAGGAGGTTCCTGCCATTCATTATGAATACATTGAAAACACTCATTTTGAACAGTGAAAAAAACTTAATATTAATATTAATTGTGGAATATTTTAGGGTGACTCTTTATCACCGCTTTTATTCTGCATCGTACTTATACCGTTAAGTAAAATGCTTAATGAAAAAAACATGGATATAATGTATATGATTAAACCCTTACCACTTGTTCAAAATGGATGACCTGCAGCTCTTTGCAAAAAATGATCAGCAATTGCAAGGGCTATTATCTACTGTGAGGCAGTTCAGTGATGATACTAAATGAAACTAAAATGCGCCAAAGCCACGTTCAGCAGAGGAAAGCTGCTGAGAATATCAAACATTAAGCTTGATCGGGGGAATGTGATAAGATAACTTGATAAAGAAGAAACTTGTAAATATCTAGGTGTTTGTGTAGGAAACGGAATCAAGCACTCACAATGAGGGAAAGGAAAAGGAAGGAATGTAACCGCAGGGTAATATCAATTTTAACTACGGAGTTGAATGTAAGGATTAGGATCGATGCAATAAACACACTTGCCATACCAGTAGTAACTGACAGTTTCAACGTCACCAACTGGTCAAGCACAGAGATCCGTAGGCTCGATACGAAAATTAGAAAATTCTTAACCATGCAGAGAATGCAAAACCCTAAGACGAAAACAGATAGTATATATTTCCCTAGGAAAGAAGGAGGACGTGTATTAATCCAGTTAGATATTTCTTTGAAAACTGCAACAATTGGATTATCTTCATATCTAAGGGAAGCACGTGAATGGATGTTCAAACTCGTTTTGAGACATGAAAGAAACAAAAGATCATACTCCATTATAAAAGATGCACATAGATACAATAATGAACTAAAAATTTCAGAAGTTCCATTTACTGCTGAAATGAAAAACACAGAAAAAGCAAAGCAGGTAAAATTAACTGCAAAGAAAGAACTGCTACAGAAACTGGCTAAGAAATAGCAAAAGATGCCTCTGTATGGAAAGTACCCAGAAAGAGCTAACAATCCTGATGTTGACAAAACTTTAACTCATCAGTGGTGGGCATCCTCTGGACTGAAATCGGAGATTGAAGGCCTGATTATATCAGCACAACAAAAAATAGTCAGCCCAACATCATAAAAAATGGATGCAACCTATTATACCCTGTATTTTAAAAAAACAAGTGGCATTAATCATATAATCTTAATGTCTAGTTCTATAGATCCAACCGAATAACTAAACAGGCACGACAGAGCTGCACAATACATTGGGTAATGTGTAAGAATTTTGGATCTGCCTCATCAAATGGTGGGAACATCAACCACCTCTCGTACTTAAAAAAATCTCACATCTCAAACAGACCGAAAAATAGATGCAAATAGACCTGATATAATACTGAAGGATTTTAAAAGGAGGGTATGCCTGCTAATTAACATGACCGTTCCTATAGACAAGAATGTATCTACAAAATCATTTGAAAAATTGAGCAAGTATAAAGACCTGGAGATAGAGATTGGAAAAATGTGGATGTTGGGAACTAAAAAAATACCAGTGGTTTTAGGCGCTCTAGGAATGATACCTAAATGGTCTAATGATTACTTATACCAAATTTAGATACATAACGATCCGTCGGCGGAGAAAGTCTGACGTCACAGAGGAACATGCAAACTTCGTTCTTATTATGTATATATTTCATTTTAATATAGAATTGAAACAATACTATATGGTCTACGTGGTTGAAATTTCAAGCGCATTTCATGAAATAAGTTATTTCAGACTTATTCCGATGTGAAATGTAAAAGAGTAATAATTATTTCTACTTTTGGCACAAGGCCAGCAATTGTTCCAGTGCATTACTGCTACTTTATTTCATCGACCCCGTAAGGGTGAAAGGCAAAGTTAACCTCGGCGGGATTTGAACTCAGACCATAAAGTGCCGTAACTCTATGCGTCAAAGCATTGCGTCCGACCTTCTACCGATACTGCCAATCTACCGCCCTTGGTGGAAAGAGTGTAATAATGTTGTTTAACTAATGATTCCCTTCAGATTTACCCTATCCACTAACCTCAACTAGTTGTACGTTCTGCAATAAGTATGTCAACATTTATTACTTAATTGATTACTACAAAATGATATACCTCAGATTCTCCAACGCAAATATTCGGATTTTGTAAGTCGGTAATGTAGCTGACTAGATAATTAACAATAGGTTGATGAGCATGAACATAAAATAGAATTAAAACATTAATACTCCCTCCAAACAAAGAACTGGTTCAACGTAACGTCTAGACATTTTCTCGGTGAAATTACGAGGATATGTGAACTGCAAATCAGCATTTAAACGCATAGTATAATTAAAGCAATTACATTTTATAAAGCTAATAACGTCTATATAAAATAATTCCATTGCAAAATAAATATTAGTTCCGCGTATCACTCTAGAGAACTGAATGAGAGCCCTGATCTTTACAGCTCTCTTAGGTATATAATTAATTTAATTGATTTCAAGATTTCCAGATTTAAATCATTCCAAGCAGTTATTTTAAATTATACATTAATTGTCAATAAAAGCATGAAAGGGTGTCACCAAATTAAATACTGTAAAATCACAGACTGTATAGTAGTTTTGATTTGTTTAGGCATCAAACATAATATGCACAATCAAGAATAATTTCATATACAAAGTTTCCAAAAG
>CAXHJY010000573.1:10000-20000 GCA_964016885.1 Eledone cirrhosa | reverse complement strand
ACTCTACGAGATCAGGAGTGAAATACCCAACCTGGGTATCAGACTGTACTGAGACGACTACCTCCTTACCGTCGTGGACCACAGCAGCAAAATGATCGAAAACATGAAGAGGAGAATTAGGACACTCTTTTAGTAAGGTAGGACTTAAAGTTGAGATGGAACCCAATAGAAAAGTAATGAATTTCCTGGACGCCACCCTCAACCTCAACACCAAGCTACACCACCCATATCATAAACCCAATGAGAAGCTGGTGTATATCAACGCTGGGTCCAATCACCCTAGATCTATAGTTAAGGCCGTAGATAAGAGTGTCTCTGACAGGATCTCTAGCTTGTCTGCCAATCAATAGATCTTCAATAATAATGCTTATTATTATAACACAGCGCTATCTAAGGCGTACCACAACCATAGGATCAGCTATAACAGTAGTAACACTCCCAGACCCCCTAACCGCCGCCACCCCCGGTAGAAGGTCCCGCATACCCCACCGGTCTAATACCTACAACACTCAAGGCCACTGTATTGCGGAGCATAGGCACCCCTGCCCCGGTCCCACCGCCCGCCGAACCCTCACTGAGCAGGGAGGCCGCACCGCGCTGGTTTATAGCCCCACGGTAAGCCCATATAACCCTCTTGATAGTGACCGAACAACGAACGGTACCCGCTCTCAACACCCGAGTAACACCAACCGAGCTCGACCTGAGCTGTGCACAACCCCGCGATGGACCACGGCGGACACCCAACTAACCCGCAGGAATAGGACCAGGAAGCTCACATGGTATAATCCCGCGTACTCGTTGGTCTACGTACCAGCCTGGCTAGAACATTCTTTAGAGTACTGGATAAATGTTTCCCTAGGGCCCACAGGTACCATAAAATATTCAACAGGCACACGGTGAAACTACCCTACTAAACCCCACGCTCCGTATCCCAGCACATAGCCGGCATAAATAGGAGTAGGCTCACTGTATCTAATACCACTGTAATCCCCGGAGCCACCCAACTAAACCAGCACACGGGACACACCAGGCTTCGGACAGGCCCAACTAGCACAGCGCAATAATCCAACGACCCTGTGTTGAATGCGGCGGCTACCCAACCAACCCCACCTGATGGTAGCGCCACGGTACATGAGCACGGGCTTAAACAGTCATGCAATTGCAGAAACCCATTACTATGCCCCCTTAGTAATGAATTCATAACGAAAAATGTAGTCTACAGGTGCATGGTCACAACCCCTAACTCGGAGCACCACTACATAGGATCCACGGCGAAGAGCTTCAAAGATAGGTGGTATAACCATTGACACTCCTTTAACAGAATAGAAAAGAGGAAATGTAAGGCTTTTCTGAATTGATCTGTAGGCTCAAACTTGGAGGGACCCCGCACTCTTTGGTCTGGTCCGTGGTTAGAAAGGTTCCCACAGACAGAAGTGGGTCTGGTATTTGCAACCTCTGTCTTAGTGAGACACTCGTGATACTTCATTAAACAGAAGGGCAGATTTATTCGGCACCTGCAGACACCTTAGGACGGGAACTTTCCTCAAGCTATATGGATAAAACCCGGTTACGGCCTCCCTCAACGCCCATTCCCCCCTCAGACGACCCCTTAGTAGTAATTTCAGCAGCCCTGTAATAGGCTAGTACCGACCCGTACTTTTTCACACACCAAAAAATCAATTAAACGAGGCTATAAGTTTTAATTGTGAAGAAACAATAGATAAATAAATGATAGCTATTTTATCCGCGATCCACAGCCACAGAAGATTTACCTAGTATTTCTAGTAGCTCGTAGAAATTGACTAAACATATAGTTAACCATACACAATTAGCTACAATATCAAAGTTAGAAGAAAAAATGAACATAAACGTACCAAAATTATGGTTCTACCTCCGGAGGTCTAATTGTGTATGGTTAACTATATGTCTAGTCAATTTCTACGGGCTATTAGAAATACTGGGTAAATCTTCTGTGGCTGTGGATCGCGGATAAAATAGCTTTCATTTATTTATCTATTGTTTCTTCATAGGTACATTTTGAACTTATAGCCTCGTTTAATTGATTTTTTGTGTGATTGATTATGCTGATTAGAGAAGAAATACTGTATATATTTTATACTGTATATATTTTATGGACTTACTTTCTTATATATTGCTCTGATTGTTGATTATTTAATTAATTAATTCGTCATGAGCCACACCGTGAATGGTTGCCAAACACATATATATATGGCTCTGTCTAGTTTATATATATATATATAAATATATGTGTGTGTGTGCGTGTGTGTCTATTTTCTATGTATGTACATGTTTATAACAAGGTGCATCCTTTCAAGTATGACCCATTGTGTATCTTTATATGACATTTGTGTATAATCTATTTATGTATACATACATACATACATATATATATATTATGCGTGCGTGAGTATCTGAACATGGACATATTTGTAGGAGTGTATGAGCCAGTGTGTGTGTGTACAATCACCCTGTAGTGAAAGGGCTTGTTTCTGTATATATATATATGTGTGTGTTTGAGAGCGAGTGTCTATCTGTGCGTGTATATATGTATATGGGTACGTGTGTGTATGTGTGTGTGCGGGGGTGGAACGAGGGGGGGTGTATATGTATATGTCTGTACGTGTTTGTCTGTACGGGTATATATACGCGTATGCATGAGTATGCACACGTGTGTGTGCATGTTGATGTATATAGGCATATGGGCATGTGTCTGTGTATGTACGTACCTCTCTAGATGCATGTATGCGTATGTTTATATGCTTATATGTTCGCCTTAAATGTATGTGTATAGCTGGAGTCTAAGCATACGACTGTCGTTATCTATGTGATTATGTGTTTGTGTGTGTATGTATGTGTATGTGTGTGTCTGTGAGTGCGCGCCTGGATGTGTAAACTACCAAACACAGCAGTAAGTTATTGAAGTGTAGCAGACATGGGACACACAGCGCCATGATTGTCAGCGGACTTGTACCTGTGGTCAATATTATGATGACGTAGACAACCAGAGCCCAATCGCAGGACACGCGAAGAGAATGAAGTTGTTGACGGTACTGGCACAGAGGGTCAGATACACCAGTGTGACAATATGCTCCGAAATCATTAGACGTGTCCGTCGAACCTGCCCGTCCAAAATCAGACAGATCCACACACTGATCACGTCTAAAGCTGTGCGCTGACGAAACAATTGTAAGACACAATAAATTGAGTTCAGGTGCACAACTGATTTTTCGTTTTCTATTACATACATATATATATATATATATATATACATAAATACATATACGTGCATACATACATATATATACATACATATATATATATATACATACATATATATATATATACATATGTACGTATACGCACATTTAAGAACAACAACAGCAAATACAACCAGAAAAACAACAATAAAAGAGGAAACTACAGCCCTATCCAACTGTGTAACCACAATTCCAGTGAAAAGCTGCTCCCTGAACAAGTACATTTTTCTTTTTTAGCCATGAACCTGCAAAAGAATTACAGAAAAGCATTTTAGCTATCACCCAACACCATCCTTCCTGTCACTAGCACACAATCTCAAAACAAGCCCCTGCAACAGTCAAAACCATCCACCACACTAGCCTTTAAATTTCTACTCAATACACAAGGTATCAGCCCATCCATCAATGCACAGAAATGGAAGATCCAATTCATTGAAGGTTGGGTTGGTAACCATCATTTTGACATCCCCTTCTTCATTCTTACTGAGGCCCACCTTGACAACTCTCACGTGGAGGCCGAAGTAAGAGTGGGGAATTACAGAACCATCCGCGCGGATCGTGTTGACAGAAAGAAGGGTGGAACTGCCATTTGCCTGCACGATTCCTTTACAGCAGATGGTAACACAACATTCTCCAATGGCTACTGTGAATCAGTCACTGTCCTGATAATAGTTGGGCTACACAGGCCACTCCAAACACCCATAATGCGCTTCAAAGTATGCTTCAACAGCATTAAGTGCTTTATTCAACAGTGCCATTCTAGCAACATACTTTTGATGGGAGACTTTAATCTACCCTGTGTTGTCTACAAACAGTTTGAAACCAGGCACTCCTACCTCAACCATTGACAAAGAAGCAGTCGATCCACTTCTCGACTATGAATGATTTTTTCTCGTCCCAAATTGTCCTTGCACCAACAAGGCTTCAGAAGAACATTATGGACCTAGTCATTAGTAATCACACTAATACTATACAGAATATTACAGTGGAAAAAACCATTCTCTCAAACGATGACATGGTTCTTTGTAACCTGAGATTCCACCAGCCGAAAGGTAATCCTAATGACCTCTTTCCAGCCCATCGATATGATAACATGGATCTCTATAATGCCAACTTGCAGATCAATCAGATCTGTATATTGGCAGATCAACTGATCAGCCAGATTTGCATATCAGCAGACTGGCCAGTCAGTTCCTTGTATACGAGTGATTAATGGCCGACTTTGCCATATTAAAAAAAAAATTAATTAAATCAAAATTATCGCTCTACATGTCTGAATACAATAAATGTAATGAGTTCTTCGAATATTAATAATAATATTCGATTCGTTTGCATATATTAACCTTCATCAGTACAGTTCACTGTTCCCGAACATTTTTTTTATTTGAATATGGCAAAGCCGGCCATGTGTATAACAATATTTACATTTCTATATATTTTTTTGTCCAACCAATTTATTTATTTTTATTTTTATATTATAGATGTGTGCGTATGTGTGTATGTATGTACGTGTGTATATATATATATATATATATATATGTATGTCTAGGTGTGTGTGTATAGATATATGTGTATGTGTGTATGCATATGTATGTGTATATATATAAATGTGTGTATGTATATATGTGTGTGTATGTATATATATATATATATATATTATTCAAAATATTAATAAATGAAGACATTCACATAATCAAAATATGTGTTTTATTATATATATTTCGAAGGTCATACATCAATTCATGTATTTATCTGACCAGGACGTACTGAAAAAACAGCAAGCACCTTCGAAATATATATAATAAAATATATATTTTGATTATGCGAATGTCTTCATTAATTAATATTTTGAATAATATTAATAACTCCAGAAAACTTTCCTTGTAGAGAGCCTTCAATATATTGTAAGACTATATTCATTGAATAATCAATGAAACATATTAATCTTTGGTTATATATATATATATATATATATATATATATATATATATATAATATATATATATATATAAACTAATTAAAATAAAAGATAAAATTCAAGCAAAGAATCGCTGCTTATATATATATATATATATTGTTATACTAGGGAGGGTCATGTTGCCAATAAGAACACACGCACCCATTACTTTCACTTCAATTTATTATAAGAAATTTATAAATTTAGGAATTTATAAATTTCTGGTTGGTTGGTTAGTTCCACAACCAGATAGTTGTTTATATATTGTCAAAGTTCTTTCGTCACACACTCTGTGATCTCTACAGTGACTGGGGATTCTTTTATTTGTTTTTGTGCCTCTCCTTTGTTCTGTCCTACGCCATTTTGTTTCTGTGTGTGTGTTGTGTGCTCAGTCTGCGCATGCGCCACATCCGGGTGTCTGTGTGTGTTTATATTCGTTTATTTATTTGTTTATTTACATTTTACCGGTTGGTCGCAGCTGGTGCGTGTGTTTCTTATTGGCAACATGACCCTCCCAAAGTATAAAAATATCGGTTTCAACACATGTTTTCAGATAAAGAATCTTGCTAAACAAATTCAGAAACGATATATATATATATATATATATATATATATATATATATATATGTATTTGTGTGCGTATTCTCATTTTCTTCACATGTCATAATTTTCCCACAAAGTTAAGTGTATTTTCCTATCTATATATATAGTTGCGTGGTTATGCGCTATTATTTGCGTATTTATTTTTGGATTCAATACTTACATATTTGTTTATGTTTGGGTGTTCACTCACGTGTGTGTGTATATATATGTGTGTGTATGTCTGTGTCCGTGTGTGCGTCCATGTGTTTATATTTTTATGTATATTTTTATATCTTAATGTTTTTTATTGTTTTTTTATTTCTACGGCTGTTTGGTCAGATGGATACATATATTAAGTCACTAACCAGGCCTTGACATATGCTTATGTTTGTATCTTTGTATGCTCGCGCTTATATATGTCTATGTCATTTTTTCTTACTCCCTAACATCACGTTGTTCATCAGTGTATATATATTTTTCGCATTATTTTATTTTATTTTCTTTATTTTTTTTTATTTTATTGCAGCCTCGATTTCAATTGTAATAACCTTTGTTTTTAATTTAATATCCTATAACCATATTAAATTGTTCCTTCTGATGAACGATTTCAAACGTCCTCTGTTGAGCTCGCCTGTCTTCGTGGAACTTTGGTAAATGGAATAATGATAAGAATAGCTGGACAGCAGAAGGTCTCCAGAGAACAATACCCACTCAAGGAATGTTTCTGACCTTAACTTATATGTATATAAAACGAGCTTCCCTGGTCCTTTGTTTCCTGTCTCAAAGCATTTTATTTCACGTTAAGCTTGACAAGTGGTGAAGACACTGATGACAATATGAATGAAATACATTTGTGAAGAGCGGCGCTCTCGTAGAAATGAAGATTTGCATCTTTCAAATGAGACCCTGTAGAGGCTACACACATGGAGAAACAATTCTGGAGACAATCACACATGGGGGAATATCCCATGACCGCTCATGACGTAATCGCGATATTTCAACATGTTTTCAATTGAAGAAGGTATGATACAAAGCATTGCTGAAGACTTTCTATACGGATACGATGTTCGAAGAATAAATACATTCTTGACGATATATATATATCCAAAAGTCACCTCAAAAGTGACACAGAGGAGACTGAGGTTAGTTGACATGCTCACCGACATCCAGAGTTGACATTGCACACATTGCTCCTGTGCGAGCCCCTACATGGACACACTGGAAGAGGAAGATCATGTTTAACGTATGTTGATGCCCTAAGGAGCGACACTGGTCTGTTGGCGACGCAGGGCATGGCAGCGATAATGAGGGACAGAGACCGCTGGAGAGAACTCTTTCATGGATCTCGGAAATTTTATCCGCCCTAGATATATATATATATATATATTATATATATATATATATTATATTATATATATATATATATATATAGAGATTATATATATATATATATATATATATAGAGAGAGAGAGAGATTATATATATATATATATATAGATTATATATAGAGATTATATATATATATAGATATAGATTATATATAGAGATTATATATATATATATATATAGATATAGAGATTATATATATATATATATATAGATATAGAGATTATATATATATATATATATAGATATAGAGATTATATATATATATATATAGAGATATAGAGATTATATATATATATATATATAGATATAGAGATTATATATATATATATATATAGATATAGAGATTATATATATATATATATATAGATATAGAGATTATATATATATATATATATAGATATAGAGATTATATATATATATATATATAGAGAGAGAGAGAGAGAGAGAGAGAGAGAGAGAGAGAGAGAGAGAGAGAGAGAGAGAGAGAGAGAGAGAGAGAGAGAGAGAGAGAGAGAGAGAGAGAGGGAGAGAGAGAGAGAGAGAGAGAGAGAGAGAGAGAGTGATAGAGAGAGAGAGAGTGATAGAGAGATAGAGAGAGTATGAGGAAAATAAAATGAGATAGAGGAAATACATCGGATACAAACATGAAGGAGAAAGTTTGAATGAATATATATCATTTGACGAATTGATAATAGAGGCAAAGGAATTATGTAGGAAATAACAATCTTATTTAAAGTGTGAATATAACAGGCAAATATAAGAAGAGGAAACTACATATGAATTCACTCACAAACACACACTCATATATATATATATACCAGGAAACATATGGCAATAAAGAAATTCAATCAGATATTATTAACGTAGTGTTTGATTGAAAAGTATATTGGTATTTATTTAAGGGTTTTGTTACTTTGTAGGAAAAGATTATATTAAAATAAGTGGTGAGACATAGTTAACCATTACAATTCTAAATTGGAAAATACAAATCGTTATCTCCATAGCAAATGTATTTCTTTAGAATTGTTTGAATTAAGATACATTTAGTATAAGAGTTATTATGTAGGAAATATATATAAACATAAAACAGCGATTCAAATTTTTATTCACAAAAGCCCATAGTGCCAATATCTCAAACCTTTTAAAATGTATTAAGAGACAAGTTATTCCGGTTATAAATACTAAGTTTGCATATAACAAGGTTATATGCTAAGTAATTTTTCAGAGAATCCAAACTGTAAATTCATATATGTATAAGTGTAAATTCCATCAAAAAGCTCTCTATTAATGTTAAGTAGGAATGAATAATAAAATTGTCAGTAAGCTTCTATGGAAATAGGTACTAGTTCTATTTTAACACATGAACGAAGAAACTCACATACATAATGGCGTATATTTACAGTATAATTCGACATACCGATGAAATCTTTTCTGGTATATAATAATAAAATCGAGCTGAAATTATCATAAGTGAAATATCATTGCACTGCTTACGGAAAGAAGCAGTAATACGTCACTTACCATTCCTTGCAGAGTTCATTTGAAGTTAACATTTATTTATATACAGAATCTATATATCTGTATGAATGAAAATATATATCTGTATGAGAGCGGGCGTCTCTGTAAATACAATGTAGAAACATGAGGCAAGAAGACGCAAACATGCATATACACACGTGTGTGTGTGTGTGTGTGTGTGTGTGTGTGTGTGTGTGTGTGTTTATGAGTGAATGTATATGTAGTTGACAGCTGAGTAAAACTATTCAATACAGAAGTAGAGTTAAATGACATTAATTTACGACCCAGTGATTACGCAAATGAAATTCCAGAGTGTATCCAGACTCACTATCTTGCAATTATATATATATATATATATAACAAAGATGGCGCGGTAAGATCACAGGTGGACCATAACGTCCAAGAGTACTCAATACGTAGGGTAGTAGAGTGGGCAATAGGAAGTGAGTCAGGACACCGACGGGGGAGCTCCGGCTGTATCGATAGATTGATTTGAACTAAGCCACCAGTATTAGAACGGCGGGAACCTAGCTAAACTTATCAAGGGGCACAGTGCATATATGGACATGCGGTAAAAGCAAAGTAAGCAAAAGTAAAAAGCAAAACATCCTAAAATGTGTTGTTTCTTTTTATATCACGTGTACTGGTCAACGATCTGGGATATCGTGTACATAGTTAAATTCCTTCATAGCGGCGGGGGCTAAACATTTGTTGTTTTCCTTGTTTCTCACAGGGAGTGGACAACAAACATTTAGGATTTTTTGCTTAAACATTTTTGGTTTCGCTACATTCCAATATATGGACTGACCTTAACCCTTCTTATTCCAGCTAGATTCCCGCCGTTCTAATACTGGTGGGTTAGTTCGGATCTAACTGTCGAAATGACCGCAACTCACCCGTAGACCCCCACCACATACTCGCAAGTGTGACCAAATACTAACATTTTGTACTGCACTCTTCGTTAATGTTTTTTTATTGTATTTGTTAGAAACTATATATATATATATATATATATATATGTATATATATGTATATATATATATATATGTATATATGTAGGAGGTGAGTTTTATTGTAGTACAATAAAGCAATGCAGATATCGGATAAGAAGCACTCTACAGTTTGTAGGACTGGAGTATACATAATATATAAGAACAAAAGATGGTTAAAAGAGTTCCATGTATTTTATTATGCGCATTTCAAAACAAATATCATCATGCAATAATATTTGTGTTTTCATCAGATAAAACAGGAAGACATGATATGAAGGTTAAA
>CAXHJY010000573.1:2500-5000 GCA_964016885.1 Eledone cirrhosa | reverse complement strand
ATATATTATATATATATATATAAGAGGGTGTTAAAGTTTGCTTGAAGCATTGTGAAATGTGTAAAAATACGTATTTAAGAAAGCCACAACAATGCAAAGGGAAATCTCGAGGTAGGAAGTGAAATATAGATAGGAAAAACAGGTGAAAGTGAAAGTTGAGAGAGACAAAGATGAAAACAAAACAAAGGTAGAAGGGTTACCGTAGTAGAGATTTTAATCCCAATATTTCGGGCTCACGCCCATCAACGGGGGAAAAGTTCCAAAAGGGGGGAAAAAACAGGCCAAGCGGAGAAAGTGGTGATGTCGTTAAGACAGGAATGCCGTTATGGGGAGAAAAATATTTAAATTTAAACGAGGGAGAGAATGCGCGTGCGCGTGATAAGCTGTGGCAAAAGCTACTGACCAAATGGGTTAAATCAAGAGGGTGCGTTAGCGTGTGAAAGCCGTAAGATATGTGTATGTAAATATATATGTGTGTGTGACTGTGTGTGTATAAGTGTAAGTGTGTATATGTGTGAGTGTGTGTGTGTGTGAAAGATAGTGGGCTGTAGAAGTTGGAAATCAAAGGGTGTGAAAGGTGGTAGGTTGTAAAATATGTGTGCGTGTATAAATATAGATGTGTGTGTGTGTAAGCGTATGGGTATACATGTGTGTGTGTAACTGTGTATGTATATGTGTGAGTGCGTTTGTGTGTGAAAGATAGTGGGCTGTAGAAGCTGGAAATCAAAGGGTGTGAAAGGTGGTAGGTTGTAAAAACATGTGTGCGTGTAAATATAGAAGTGCTGTGTGCATGCGTATGGGTATGCATATACGTGCGTGTGTGTGAAGATAGCAGGCCGTAGGCTGTGAATGGTCATTATGGTTAAGTTAGCCATGTCAGCTCATTTCTCTCAGCCCGGTTGTTAAGTGGGGGTCTTAGGTTCTTAATAACAAGTGCTTCTTTTATCCTTAAGGATCCGATGCTGCGTTCAGTCGCTAGGACTGTGACCAAGGTCTACCCTGTGGGTTTCCGCATTTGAGGATATGTTTACGGAGGAAGATGCGTTGGTGTTGATATGTTCCTTGATACGAACATGTAGGGGTCGGATGGTGCTACCTATGTAAAACTTGTTACATTTATCGCATTGAATCTTATATACGACATAGGTGCGTAGCAATCTGCCCCCCGTATCGGGCAGTTGCTGAGGGAACAAATCCTATCTGCCTCGTAGGGTTTGTTGGAGAGGCATCTTCGCAGCGAAGGTCCTGTGTGGGCCAAATGTATGTCAAGTCCCTCCGTACGTATGGCCCTGCGGATGGCGTTCGTGGTATATTCACTCAGGTGGGGGATTTTAAAGAAGCACCTGCTAATATTAAGTTTTCTAGTGGGTGTCAGTCTACTGGGTCTGGGGTCTCTAATTCCGTTAATCAGTCGCTTGGGATAACCATTAGATCTGAGTAGATTACGGAATTGCGTGGTATGGGTGAGACCACCCATCGGGTCGCTGCATCTGTTAGTGATCCGTGTCAGTTCATTTAGGACATAGCCTCTCTTAGCGTTGTTGGGGAGGGCTGAGTTATAATGCACAAATAGGTCCTTGCACGCTGCTTTGCGGTAGAAGTGGTGTTTATGTCTCCTTGTTCCGAGATGTTGATACGGAAGTCGAGGAGGGCGAGTGACCCGTCTTCTCCCGGGTGTTCGATGGTGAAATCGATGTGTTGGTCAGTATCGTTGAAGATTTGGTGAATTTCATTCGCCATCTCCCGGGAAGAAGTAAGTATCAGGATATCATCAACGTATCATATATATATATGGTGGTATATTCACTCAGGTGGGGGGATTTTAAAGAAGCACCTGCTTTTATTTAAGTTTCTAGTGGGTGTCTGTCTATTGGGTCTGGGGTCTCTAATTCCGTTAATCAGTCGCTCGGGATAACCATTAGATCTGAGTAGATTACGGAATTGCGTGGTATGGGTGAGACCACCCATCGGGTCGCTGCATCTGTTAGTGATCCGTGTCAGTTCATTTAGGACATAGCCTCTCTTAGCGTTGTTGGGGAGGGCTGAGTTATAATGCACAAATAAGTCCTTGCACGCTGCTTTGCGGTAGAAGGTGGTGTTTATGTCTCCTTCTTCCGAGATGTTGATACGGAAGTCGAGGAGGGCGAGTGACCCGTCTTCTCCTGGGTGTTCGATGGTGAAATCGACGTGATGGTCAGTATCGTTGAAGATTTGGTGAATTTCATTCGCCATCTCCCGGGAAGAAGTAAGTATCAGGATGTCATCAACGTATCTGGAGTAGAAGGCGACGCGTTGGGTTGGCAGGTATTGAGTGCCTTGCGTTCCAGGTGGTCCATGTACGAGATCGCAAGTATGCCGGACAGACTAGAGCCCATAGGTAGCCCAGAGATTTGTTTGTACGTGTGGCCGAGGAAATTGAAGAGTGCATTATCCACAACGAAGGAGAGGAGTTGGTGGATGTCCGTGTGTGTGAGTCCGAAGCAGTGTAAGTTAGATGCTC
>CAXHJY010000571.1:22500-43557 GCA_964016885.1 Eledone cirrhosa | reverse complement strand
CATACGAAAAAGTAAAGCGGGATGTGAGGAAGGGCATTGCTGCTGCACTTCCAGACGGCGAGGGTCCTCCTATGGTGCTGACATGCAGCGTCTGTGCGAGACTCTGCCTAAGCAAAGCTGGACTCGAAAGTCATCTTCACAGTCATAAAGTAAGACCAGTGGTTGACTACCAGGCTGCTGTTGGAGATGATACTCATCATGCTTGCCAAGCATGTGGTAGAGAATGTAAATCAGCAGGAGGGCTCAAGCGACATGCAAAAGTACACGAACTCCAACCACAGCCGACTATTCCCAGTGAATGTTTTGGTTGCTGACTCTGTGCAAGACATTTTAGATCATTGGCTGGGCTAAAAAGCCACATTCGATCGCAGCGCTGTTAGTTGCTATCGTGTGTGTGTGTGTGTATAGATATGTTTATCTGTGTGCGTGTATGTGTATATATATATGTATATGAATATTATTATTGTTGTTGTCGTTATTATTATTGTTGTTATTATTATTAATGTTATTAATGTATATGTGTGTGTGTATATATGTGTGTGAGTATGTATGTATATGTATGTGTATGTATATATATGTATATATATATATTTTTATTTTTATTTTATTTTTTATTTATTTATTAATTTTGTTTATTTTTTATTTATTTATTTATTTATTTTTATTGTGGGGTGCAGCCATCATGTATGTATGTATGTATGTATGTATGTATGTATGTATACACACCAACACCAGTTTTGTATCCTCTGCTTCTTAGCTGGTTTCATACAGGGCCGCAGCGACAATGTCACTCCGTCACATGACTTGGTCCAACATCACCACCTCGAGGTGTTGGGTGCAGTCCAGGCCAGGCCAGTGTCTTTGATCAGGTTGTCGATGTAGATGTGTTAGCGTCTCCCTCTCTTTACGACTCCATGAAATGGGTTCCAAAGAACTAACTTTGATGCTTCCAGTTCAGGATGTGAAACCATCTTTGCCTGATCTTTTCATTGACTTTTGGCAGATCTCCATAAAGGCATTTATTATCATATACTGAGCGCAGAGCACTAGAAGTCAATGGAAGCCACGGAGTGGGGAGACCCAAGAAGACCTGGGATGAGGTGATAGCGGCCGACCTTACCCAGTTGCACCTCTCAAAGGCGATGACACACGACCGTGACCTCTGGCGTCACGCAGTAATACAGAGTACCCAACCTCCCATGGGTACAAGCTGAAGCATATAGACAATATGCCCCCCACACCCTCCCACTGCAAGGTGGTCATGGAGGTGCCATGGCAAAAAAGCACCCAGCCCACACTGTAAAGTGGACGTGTAGGCCCCATGGAAAAAAAGCACCCAGCACTCACTGTAAATGAGGTTAGTGTTAGGAAGGGAATCCAGCTGTAGAAATCAAGCCAGAATCAGTTCCTGTATGAGCAAGACAAGGTCAGCCGACCGGACACTGCCCACAACAGGACAACCCGTCTAACCCATGCTAGCATGGAAGAACGGACGTAAAACGGTGATGATTATGATGATGATGATGAGGCTGTTTCACATTAAGGGCGATTCAAAGCATCCTTAGGTAGCAGTTGTTTACCCCACTTGTAAACTTCTAGGTCAGTGTCCATGTTTTCACTGCCATACAAAAGTATGGATTCAACAGTTGCAAGGAACAACTTGATTTTTGACCCTTCTAGGCAATTTGTAGAGCCAGATTTTGTTTAGTTTGTGACAGGCTGCCCATGCTTGCACCCTCCTCACCTTGATATCTGCTTCACGATTGTTTAGCCAACCACCTAAGTACTTAATGTCTTCATCAACGTTCAATGACAACGGTTCAGGGTTACTTAATTGGTTGAAGGTCTGTTTGCATATGTGTTTATGTGTACACACACACAAACACCATCATGTTTGTGTATATATGTGTATGTGGGTTGTATGTATATATGCATATATATATATATGTGTATGTATATATATGCATACATATGTGTGTGTGTGTGTATATATATATATATATATATATATAGGAACGAGTAGGACCCCGATGGCTGAGCTCAAGCCGTTTCGACGGCTAATTCTGGACTAAATTAGCCGTTGAAATGGCTTGAGCTCAGCTGTCGGGGTTCTACTCATTCCTATTACCCACTCTACTACCCTAAGTATTGAGTACTTTGGTGCGTTATGGTCCACCTGGTTCCTTACCACATTTCCTTTGTTATATATATATATATATATATATATATATATATATATAGACATATACACGCATGTACATATATATGTTTCTGTATTCTATTTTTCTCAATCATCTACAAAATGTGTGTGTAAATATAGCAAGGTGCCCCAGCATGGCCTCAGCCGGATGGCTGGAACAGGTAAAAGAGTAAATATATGTGTGTGTGTAGAAAACTAAGCTGAGGATTCACTTCATCACTATATATATATGCATATATATATATATATATATATATATATATAATATATAAGATCAAAAGATGGTTAAAAGAGTTCCATGTATATTATTATGCGCATTTCAAAAACAAATATCATCATGCGATGACATTTGCGTTTTCGTCATATAAAATAGGGAGACATGATATGAAGGTTAAAAAACACTTGTGAATAGTGCAGTTTTAAATCAACATATGAAAAGTAGTTTTAGATTGATGTGTGATATTGGGGAAAAAAATGATCTTATATATAAAAAAAATTTGATCTTATATATTATTTATACTCCAGTCCTACAAACTGTAGAGTGCTACTTATCCGATATCTGCATTGCTTTATTGTACTACAATAAAACTCACCTCCTACACGCATATATATATACATATACATATACAGGGTGTCCCCAAAAATGTACACACATTTCAACAACATTCTAATAAATATTGCCTGAACAGGTAATCAATATGTGTATACATTTTTTGGGACACCCTGTATACACACACATACACACACACACACACACACACACAGACACAGACACAGACACACACACACACACAATTATATTTCTGGTCTATACATGTGTGTTATATGTATTTTGGTACATTATTTTCTTTACACATGTGTGTATATGTATATATATATGTGTGTGTGTTTGTCATCATCATCATCATCTTCATGTATGTATATTTATTCATATCTATGTGCTTGTTTGTGCGTGTGTTTATGTTTGTATATTATATATTATTTCTGGTTTATACGTGTGTGTGTGTGTGTGTGTGTGTGTTTGTGCGTGTGTTTATGTTTGTATATTATATTATATTATTTCTGGTTTATACGTGTGTGTGTGTGTGTTTGCGTGTGTTTATGTTTGTATATTATATTATATTATTTCTGGTTTATACGTGTGTGTGTGTGTGTGTGTGTGTTTGTGCGTGTGTTTATGTTTGTATATTATATTATATTATTTCTGGTTTATACGTGTGTGTGTGTGTGTGTGTGTGTGTAGTAATTCTAAACCTAGTAACTGAATCTGAAGCCCCCTAAAACACCTCCCTACATCACAGTGAAGCAAGTACCAAAGCGATGCCTCCTTGATTATTTAACCCTATCTGTTACAGTATTTCCTAATGAAAGACACTGCCTGCAGTTTTCAAAACATCTTTTTTAAAATAATCCAGACATGAAAGAGATTTAGTAACATAACTTTTAATATTAGTATAGAACATTGCAGTGGATTGGCAGTCTCGGTAGAGCATCAAACATCCTGCTTCGTGGCATAGGGTCATGGACCTTTGCGGTCTGAGTTCAAATCCCGCCGAGATTGGTTTTGCCTTTCATACTTACGGAGGCGATGAAATAAGGTACCAGTTATGCACTGAGGTCAATTTAATCGATTTTCCTATCCCCCAAAATTGAGGCCTTATGCCTAAATCAGAAACCATTATTATAGAACACCCCATGGCGGTGGATTGGCAGTATCAGTAGAGGGTTGGACACCATGCTTTGACGCATAGAGTTATAACCCTTGCCATTCTGAGTTCATATCCCGCCGAGGTTAACTTTGCTTTTCATCCTTACGGGGCCGATAAAATAAAGTACCAGTAATGCACTGGGGTAATTGCTGGCCTTGTGCCAAAAGTAGAAACAATTATTATAGAACACCCCACCCCCTTGATTTAAATGGGGGGAAAAGTTTTTTTCCATCATACGCCTCATCTGCTATCAATTAATTTAACCTTCAAGATGTTCGCAATTGACTCCCCCTCCTCATCCCCGAAACTAGTGGGGTGGGTGTGCTCCTCCTCTCAGTTTTTTTTTTTCTCCATGATTTTGTTTTTCATGTTTTACCAACGAATACGATCTCCAAACCAGTCGGAAATGGCTAGGTTTGTAGAAAAAGGAAGGTGAAAAGGAGCGACAGGAACATCGGAGTTTCACAGATCAATACTCCTCTTTGGTGGGAAATAATTAATTTTCTGGATTTTTTTTTTCTTTTTTCTGGGCCACTTAAATGCTTGCAATTGACTTTTATCCTGGATTAGGGTTAGATATAGGGTAAAAAGTCGATTACGGGCATCTTGGCGGTTGGATTAGTTGATAGCAAGAGAAAAAATCCCCTCCACCCACCTTGGTGGGGGAGGTGTTCTATAAATTTACCTAACTTTTTCATTATTAAGCTGATATTTAGAATGTCAACACCATATATTAAAACTAACAACTGCCAAAAGTGTTGGGTAGAAAGATTCTAAACAAGAAATTAAATGTGTACTGCTAATGAAGAAATGAGATGCTGGCTGATAATATTAGCTATAATATGTAAATTATTCTCTAATTAACAATTGGCATGTTGACAGATAAAGATACAAGATGTTTACAGCCAATTATGAAATGTTTACAAATAATTATTAAATGTTTGCTGATAATTATGCAATGTTCGCATTGAATTATGAAATGTTTGCAGATAACTATGACATGTTTATTGATAACCATGCAAATGCTTACAGATAACTATGAAATGTTTGAAGATAATTATGCAATGTTCGCATTGAATTATTAAATGTTTGCAGATAACTATGACATGTTTATTGATAACCATGAAAATGCTTACAGATAACTATGAAATGTTTGAAGATAATTATGAAATGTTTGCAGATAACTATAACATATTTATTGGTAATCATGGAAATATTTACAGATAACTCTGAAATGTTTGAAGATAATTGTGAAATGCTTAGAGATAATTATAGGATGTTTATATCAAATTGTGAAATGTTTGCAGATAACTATGACATCTATTGGTAATCATGAAAATGTTTACAGATAACTATGAAATGTTTGCAGATAATTGTGAAATGCTTACAGATAATTGTGAAAATGTTTGCAGATAATTAGGAAATGTTTGAAGATAATTGTAAAAAGTTTATATCTAATTGTGAAATGTTTGCAGATAATTGTGAAATGTTTGCATATAATTAAGATATATTATAATTATGTATTTCTTTTTTTACCTGTACAGGTGTTCTGAACGCAAGTACGATGCCAATAAATTTCACAAACGTGTTGCATCTTTTCCATTTGATGACCATTGTCCTCCTGAAGTAGAACTTATCCGATCCTTCTGCCATGATCTTGACCAGTGGCTTTCAAAAGATGAACAAAATGTAGGCGCAATACATTGTAAAGCCGGAAAGGTAAGACCAAGTGTTATAACATTTCCAAATTTGGTAGTGGTGGTGGTGGTGGTGGTGGTGGGGTGTCATATTGGAAAGACCCAGTGTTATGACATTCCAAAGTAGGTAGGGGATCATAAAGGTAAGACTTAGTTTTATGATATTCCAAAGCAGGTAGTGGATCATAAAGGTAAGACTTAGTTTTATGACATTCCAAAGCAGGTAAGCACCCAGTCCATATTGTAAATGTGGTTGATGTTAGGAAGGGCATCCAGCCATAGAAACCAACCCGGAAATCGTTCTGTATGAGCAAGACATGGTCCTCTGACTGAAGCTGTTCAAGTAGGCATGGTTGGGGTTGTCAGTTTAATCACCAATGATCGCCTGACCATGCAACAGGTTGTACTGGGTTACATGTTACCAGTAGCATGCAAGAGTGACCTAACAATAACTGACCTGGCAGTCAGCATAGATAAATAGATAGATCATTTTTTAAAAAATGAAGCTATATTATTCAATTTTTTTCCAAATCCTTCATTATTTTCAACTTCTTTATTACTCAAATTTTCTAAATTCTTCATTATTTTCAACATAAATTGAAACACACAGGCAGAGTACAAAATGGTTGTGTAGGAGTCACGATAAAAAGCACCCAGCACACACTGTAAAGTGGTCGTGTAATTGTCACGATAAAATGCACCCAGCACACACTGTAAATATGGCTGGTGTTAGGAAGGGCATCCAGCTGTAGAAATCTAGCTGGAAACAGTCTTATATGAGCAAGACATGGTCACCTGACTCAACTTGCCTCTAATGGGACAACCTGTCTAACCCATGCTACCGTGGAAAATGGATGATGATATATATATATGTATATATATATATATATCATCATCATCATCATCAATACGTCCGCTTTTTTTTTCCCTGCTTGCAAGGGTAGGAGGGGTCCTATTCAGTACAGCATCTCTCCACTTGTCACAGTCCTTCGTCATCTCTGTGAGCTTCAGCGATCTGAGGTCTGCTCTCACCACCTCCGCCATGTTTTTTATGGTGTTCCTCTACTGTGTCTTCCTTCTACTGGGATTTCTTGGCACTTCTTTACCCAGCGGTCATCCTCCATGCGCATCACATGTCCATACCATTACTCCAACCAGTATATTCACCATAGATAACTACCCTAAATATACATACACTTACACTAAATACATGTATAGAACAAACCCAAGCAATCATTGAAATCCCGATGTGTAAACAATGCATTTGCAAAACAAAACCAAACAATAAACAAAGCATCTAGTGGACAAGACCATCGGATTCCAAACTCGTAACAATTACATCTGTAAAAACTGAGCCAATCCTGAACTAGATGTCTATATTAGGGCTAAGACATTCCCCAAGATCCCTACCTCAGACATTATCCACATATGGTAAGTGAAACATTAATGATTGTATTGATTTTGTTTCTGTGACCGCAGGGGAGAACTGGAGTGATGATATGTTCCTACTTACTACACCGACAGAAATTCTGCAGTGCCAAAGAGGCATTAGATTTTTACGGAGACACTCGTACTTGTGATAAAAAGGTATGTAACCACATTGCTGTTTAGTCTAACCTCCGTAATTCGCACATGTGCATTGCATACAGTGCAATCTACTCTCCTGCATGCAACTTCAGAGTTTTCTTAGGCCTCCTTTTCCTATTACTATATCAAGCATTAACCCTTTAGCATTCAAATTACTCTATATAGAGTATGTTAAAGTATAATTCACAAAATAAATAACATCAAAATGTTATTTATTTTGAGAATTATACTTTAACATAAGTATGAGCAACCGATTACGGCTGATTTGAACTGAAAAAAGTGAGACAATTCTGGCCAGTTTAAATGCTAAAGGGTTAAACTAAAATATACTCTCATTGTATTGTTTACATGTTATTTTTCCTTGTTGACCTTTCTCATCTCACTGTCCTCTATCTTTCTGTTTCATCTTTTATTTCTCATGCTATCTTCTGATGAAGGACTATTGTCCGAAACATTAAGACTCTTCCTATTATTTCAAGCGTTAAACTAATATATTTCTTCATTGTACTGTGCTGTTTGCTTTGTTATTTCTGTTTCCTTTTTACACACACACACACACACACACACACGCATACATACACACATAATAGAAAAATACCTATACATGCATAGACACAGCTGTATATGTGTGAGAGGCATGTGCAATTAGTCCAACATTGTTTCCCCCGCCCCCGCTCTCTCCCTCTGCTACCAACAGTGTAAAGAAACTCTCATCATTAACATGTTTCTCCTTCTGTCTAGGGCGTAACGATCCCGAGTCAGAGACGTTATGTGGAATACTATGAATTTTTATTGAAAAACAGCATTGTTTATAAACCTGTAATACTGCTTTTACAAAATATACGTTTTGAGACTGTTCCAATGTTCACAAATGGATCCTGCTGTAAGTATATCTATATATGTCACTGTGCGCGCGTCTGTATGTATGGTGGCTGTGAAGGTGTGTGTGAGTGCGTGTGTGTGTGTGTGCATCGCTTGTTGGGGTGTCCAGCTCCAGCTCATGATTGTAAGATTGTGTGTTCGATTCCCTGAAGCATGTTATGTCCTTGAGCGCGCGTCTGTATGGTGGCTGTGAAGGTGTGTGTGTGTGTGTGAGTGCGTGTGTGTGTGTGTGTGCATCGCTTGTTGGGGTGTCCAGCTCCAGCTCATGATTGTAAGATTGTGTGTTCGATTTCCTGAAGCATGTTATGTCCTTGAGCAAGACACTTTCTTTCATGTTGCTTCAGTCGTCACTGCTGAGGGGGGAAAAAATGAGTTGTACCTGTAATTCAAAGGACTGGTGTTGTCACACATTGTGATGCTGAATCTCCCTGAGAATTGCTTTAAAGGTACACGAGTCTGTGTACACTTGCATGTTAATATTGTGAGGAGGCTAGGTTGTCCCATTGATCAAACAACATGTATGGTGATGGTGGTGGTGGTGGTGGTGGTTTGATCCTTTATGGTTGAAGGAGTAACAAGTTTGCTTTGCAATCATGGGGTTTCCAGGCTCAATCCCTGTGTATGGAAGCTTGGGCAAGTGTCATTTACAGTAGCCTCGGGTTGACCTAAGCCTGTGAACAAAATTGAGCAGAGTGAAACAATTTAGTAACCTGTCAGATTGACTGTACCAGTAATTCAAAGGGCTGGCCTTGTCACACATCCTTGTGTATATTTGTGTGTTGTGTGAGTTTATATATATATATAAAAGGAGACAAGGGAGTTTATACTTCCTTATCTCCTTATATCATCATCATTTTACATCCGCTTTTCCCTGCTTGCAAGGGTTATGTATATATTTTGGTAAAATCAAACTTGACATAATTTAATGATGAAACACGTGTTAGAATGTGTAATTAAATAAGTTTTTCTACTCACACTTTGGCTATTTTCCCTAATATATATATATATTATTGAAAGTTATTGAAGAGTCTTCCTTATCTGGCTACTTTCTCTCACTCCACTCTCTCTCTCTCCAATGATGTATCCTACCACAGTCTGTTTCACCATTGTTGTTCCTGTCTCTACTTCCAGCGCCATACTTTGTTATCTACCACTCCAAAATTAGACTGTGTGCCTCTCAAGTGTATGAACAGGTGAAGAAGGGAATCTGTATATTTGACATGGAACTCCATAAACAACAGCCAGTTTGCAGTGATATAAAGATAGAATTTTTTAATAAACCTAAACGAATGAAGAAGGTAAGTTGTATTAAATGGTTGAACGGCATGGTGGGTGATCAGGAGGCAGATTATGTACAGGTTAAGGTCCCATTGTTGAAAATTTAATTGGAACCCTTATTTATTTATTTATCTATTTATTTAGTTATAGTGAAGGCGTGTGGCTGAGTGGTTAGAGAATTGGATTCACAATCTTGAGGTTGTGAGTTCGATTCCTGGACCGGGCAATGCATTATGTACTTGAGCAAGACACTTTATTTCACGTTGCTCCTTCTAACTGGAGTTGCGACCGATAGATAGTACTAGCAACTGGAAAGACTGACGGAAACATTGTTTCCTCAGTCCGATTTGATGAAAGTCAATTGATCCTTTTTTATTTACTTATTTATATATTTATCTACTTATTTATTTATGTTAGCAAGTTAATATCCTGCTGAGATTAACTTTGCCTTTCATCCATACAAGGTCAATAAAATACAGTATCAATAACACACTAGGGTTGATTTAATTGACTTTGTCCTTCCGAAACATTTGTTGGCCTTGTGACCAATGTAAGAAATTAAATTAATTTTGGACCCTCTAAACATTGTGGAAGGTAGCACATTTTTACTTTCACTTTTCCACATTTGCATGGGTTGGACGGGTCTTTTTAAGCACAGCGTCATTCCACTTGATGTGTTCCTTCATCAGCTCCTACCACCTCCACCACAACCCATACTTCATACAAACTACAAGGGTCGGCTGAAAAGTACATAGGCTGACCAAGATACTCTCATGAAATGACCAAATGAGGTTTGTTTATCAACACAGTCCCTGGAGATAAACAATGCAGTTATTAATAAGAACATTTGAAATTAATGCATGCAAGATTTCACAGTTCTAGCATCACTCCTTCATAGTAGTCAGCCTATGAACTTTTCAGCCCACTCTTGTAACTGGAGCTTCATTTTATCGACCCTGTAAGGGAAGAAAGACAGAGTGGACCTCTAGGGATTTGAACTCAGAATGTGGAAAGTTTTAACTAAGGACTGCAAAGTATTTTGTTCACCACTGATACTGGCAATACACTGCCCTAAAAGACACACACTCAAATACAGGAATATACACATGCAGACACATACAGGAATATACACATGCAGACATATACACAGGAATATACACATGCAGACACATACACAGGAATATACACATGCAGACATATACACAGGAATATACACATGCAGACATATACACATGCAGACACATACACAGGAATATACACATGCAGACACATACAGGAATATACACATGCAGACACATACAGGAGTATACACATGCAGACACATACAGGAATATACACATGCAGACATATACACAGGAATAGACACATGCAGACACATACAGGAATATACACATGCAGACACATACAGGAGTATACACATGCAGACATATACACAGGAATAGACACATGCAGACACATACAGGAATATACACATGCAGACACATACAGGAGTATACACATGCAGACACATACACAGGAATATACACATGCTGACACATGCAGGAATATACACATGCAGACACATACAGGAATATACACATGCAGGAGTATACACATGCAGACACATACACAGGAATATACACATGCAGACACATACAGGAGTATACACATGCAGACACATACACAGGAATATACACATGCAGACATATACACAGGAATATACACATGCAGACACATACAGGAGTATACACATGCAGACATATACACAGGAATATACACATGCAGACATATACACAGGAATAGACACATGCAGACACATACAGGAATATACACATGCAGACACATACAGGAGTATACACATGCAGACACATACACAGGAATATACACATGCTGACACATGCAGGAATATACACATGCAGACACATACAGGAATATACACATGCAGGAGTATACACATGCAGACACATACACAGGAATATACACATGCAGACACATACAGGAGTATACACATGCAGACACATACACAGGAATATACACATGCAGACATATACACAGGAATATACACATGCAGACACATACAGGAGTATACACATGCAGACATATACACAGGAATATACACATGCAGACACATACAGGAGTATACACATGCAGACATATACACAGGAATATACACATGCAGACATATACACAGGAATATACACATGCAGACACATACAGGAATATACACATGCAGACACATACACAGGAATATACACATGCAGACACATACACAGGAATATACACATGCAGACACATACAGGAATATACACATGCAGACACATACACAGGAATATACACATGCAGACATATACAGGAATATACACATGCAGACACATACAGGAATATACACATGCAGACACATACACAGGAATATACACATGCAGACACATACAGGAATATACACATGCAGACACATACAGGAATATACACATGCAGACACATACAGGAGTATACACATGCAGACAGATACAGGAATATACACATGCAGGAGTATACACATGCAGACACATACAGGAGTATACACATGCAGACACATACAGGAATATACACATGCAGACACGTACACAGGAATATACACATGCAGACACATACAGGAATATACACATGCAGACACATACACAGGAATATACACATGCAGACACATACACAGGAATATACACATGCAGACATATACACATGCAGACACATACAGGAATATACACATGCAGACACATACAGGAATATACACATGCAGACACATACACAGGAATATACACATGCAGACACATACACAGGAATATACACATGCAGACACATACAGGAGTATACACATGCAGACACATACAGGAATATACACATGCAGACACATACAGGAATATACACATGCAGACATATACAGGAATATACACATGCAGACATATACAGGAATATACACATGCAGACACATACACAGGAATATACACATGCAGACACATACAGGAGTATACACATGCAGACACATACAGGAATATACACATGCAGACACATACAGGAATATACACATGCAGACATATACAGGAATATACACATGCAGACACATACACAGGAATATACACATGCAGACATATACACAGGAATATACACATGCAGACACATACAGGAATATACACATGCAGGAGTATACACATGCAGACACATACAGGAATATACACATGCAGACATATACAGGAATATACACATGCAGACACATACACAGGAATATACACATACAGACACATACAGGAATATACACATGCAGACACATACAGGAATATACACATGCAGACATATACACAGGAGTATACACATGCAGACACATACAGGAGTATACACATGCAGACAGATACAGGAGTATACACATGCAGACAGATACAGGAATATACACATGCAGACACATACAGGAATATACACATGCAGACATATACACAGGAATATACACATGCAGACACATACAGGAATATACACATGCAGACATATACACAGGAATATACACATGCAGACACATACAGGAATATACACATGCAGACATATACACAGGAATATACACATGCAGACACATACAGGAGTATACACATGCAGACACATACAGGAATATACACATGCAGACATATACACAGGAATATACACATGCAGACATATACAGGAATATACACATGCAGACAGATACAGGAATATACACATGCAGACATATACAGGAATATACACATGCAGACATATACACAGGAATATACACATGCAGACACATACAGGAGTATACACATGCAGACACATACAGGAGTATACACATGCAGACACATACAGGAGTATACACATGCAGACATATACACAGGAATATACACATGCAGACATATACACAGGAATATACACATGCAGACACATACACAGGAATATACACATGCAGACACATACACAGGAATATACACATGCAGACACATACAGGAATATACACATGCAGACACATACACAGGAATATACACATGCAGACACATACACAGGAATATACACATGCAGACATATACACAGGAATATACACATGCAGACACATACACAGGAGTATACACATGCAGACACATACACAGGAATATACACATGCAGACACATACAGGAGTATACACATGCAGACACATACACAGGAATATACACATGCAGACACATACAGGAATATACACATGCAGACACATACAGGAGTATACACATGCAGACACATACAGGAGTATACACATGCAGACAAATACAGGAATATACACATGCAGACATATACAGGAATATACACATGCAGACACATACAGGAATATACACATGCAGACATATACACAGGAATATACACATGCAGGCACATACACAGGAATATACACATGCAGACATATACACAGGAATATACACATGCAGACACATACAGGAATATACACATGCAGACACATACACAGGAATATACACATGCAGACATATACACATGCAGACACATACACAGGAATATACACATGCAGACACATACAGGAGTATACACATGCAGACACATACATAGGAATATACACATGCAGACACATACACAGGAATATACACATGCAGACACATACAGGAATATACACATGCAGACACATACAGGAGTATACACATGCAGACATATACACAGGAATATACACATGCAGACACATACAGGAATATACACATGCAGACACATACACAGGAATATACACATGCAGACATATACACATGCAGACACATACACAGGAATATACACATGCAGACACATACAGGAGTATACACATGCAGACACATACATAGGAATATACACATGCAGACACATACACAGGAATATACACATGCAGACACATACAGGAATATACACATGCAGACACATACAGGAGTATACACATGCAGACACATACACAGGAATATACACATGCAGACACATACACAGGAATATACACATGCAGACACATACACAGGAATATACACATGCAGACACATACACAGGAATATACACATGCAGACATATACACAGGAATATACACATGCAGACAAATACAGGAATATACACATGCAGACACATACACAGGAATATACACATGCAGACACATACAGGAATATACACATGCAGACACATACACAGGAATATACACATGCAGACACATACACAGGAATATACACATGCAGACACATACACAGGAATATACACATGCAGACACATACACAGGAATATACACATGCAGACACATACAGGAATATACACATGCAGACACATACACAGGAATATACACATGCAGACACATACAGGAATATACACATGCAGACACATACACAGGAATATACACATGCAGACACATACACAGGAATATACACATGCAGACACATACAGGAATATACACATGCAGACACATACACAGGAATATACACATGCAGACACATACACAGGAATATACACATGCAGACACATACACAGGAATATACACATGCAGACACATACATAGGAATATACACATGCAGACACATACATAGGAATATACACATGCAGACACATACAGGAATATACACATGCAGACACATACACAGGAATATACACATGCAGACATATACACAGGAATATACACATGCAGACATATACACAGGAATATACACATGCAGACACATACACAGGAATATACACATGCAGACATATACACAGGAATATACACATGCAGACATATACACAGGAATATACACATGCAGACACATACACAGGAATATACACATGCAGACATATACAGGAATATACACATGCAGACACATACAGGAATATACACATGCAGACACATACACAGGAATATACACATGCAGACACATACAGGAATATACACATGCAGACACATACAGGAATATACACATGCAGACACATACAGGAGTATACACATGCAGACAGATACAGGAATATACACATGCAGGAGTATACACATGCAGACACATACAGGAGTATACACATGCAGACACATACAGGAATATACACATGCAGACACGTACACAGGAATATACACATGCAGACACATACAGGAATATACACATGCAGACACATACACAGGAATATACACATGCAGACACATACACAGGAATATACACATGCAGACATATACACATGCAGACACATACAGGAATATACACATGCAGACACATACAGGAATATACACATGCAGACACATACACAGGAATATACACATGCAGACACATACACAGGAATATACACATGCAGACACATACAGGAGTATACACATGCAGACACATACAGGAATATACACATGCAGACATATACAGGAATATACACATGCAGACATATACAGGAATATACACATGCAGACACATACACAGGAATATACACATGCAGACACATACAGGAGTATACACATGCAGACACATACAGGAATATACACATGCAGACACATACAGGAATATACACATGCAGACATATACAGGAATATACACATGC
The DNA here is from genome assembly GCA_964016885.1 of Eledone cirrhosa. Taxonomy (NCBI): domain Eukaryota; kingdom Metazoa; phylum Mollusca; class Cephalopoda; order Octopoda; family Eledonidae; genus Eledone; species Eledone cirrhosa. Next base: position 27,732 of record CAXHJY010000571.1, on the reverse strand, counting down.
AGACACATACACAGGAATATACACATGCAGACATATACACAGGAATATACACATGCAGACACATACAGGAATATACACATGCAGGAGTATACACATGCAGACACATACAGGAATATACACATGCAGACATATACAGGAATATACACATGCAGACACATACACAGGAATATACACATGCAGACACATACAGGAATATACACATGCAGACACATACAGGAATATACACATGCAGACATATACACAGGAGTATACACATGCAGACACATACAGGAGTATACACATGCAGACAGATACAGGAGTATACACATGCAGACAGATACAGGAATATACACATGCAGACACATACACAGGAATATACACATGCAGACACATACAGGAATATACACATGCAGACATATACACAGGAATATACACATGCAGACACATACAGGAATATACACATGCAGACATATACACAGGAATATACACATGCAGACACATACAGGAATATACACATGCAGACATATACACAGGAATATACACATGCAGACACATACAGGAGTATACACATGCAGACACATACAGGAATATACACATGCAGACATATACACAGGAATATACACATGCAGACATATACAGGAATATACACATGCAGACAGATACAGGAATATACACATGCAGACATATACAGGAATATACACATGCAGACATATACACAGGAATATACACATGCAGACACATACAGGAGTATACACATGCAGACACATACAGGAGTATACACATGCAGACACATACAGGAGTATACACATGCAGACATATACACAGGAATATACACATGCAGACATATACACAGGAATATACACATGCAGACACATACACAGGAATATACACATGCAGACACATACACAGGAATATACACATGCAGACACATACAGGAATATACACATGCAGACACATACACAGGAATATACACATGCAGACACATACACAGGAATATACACATGCAGACACATACAGGAGTATACACATGCAGACACATACAGGAATATACACATGCAGACACATACACAGGAATATACACATGCAGACACATACAGGAGTATACACATGCAGACACATACAGGAATATACACATGCAGACATATACACAGGAATATACACATGCAGACACATGCAGGAATATACACATGCAGACACATACAGGAATATACACATGCAGACACATACACAGGAATATACACATGCAGACACATACAGGAATATACACATGCAGACATATACAGGAATATACACATGCAGACACATACACAGGAATATACACATGCAGACATATACACAGGAATATACACATGCAGACACATACACAGGAATATACACATGCAGACACATACAGGAATATACACATGCAGACACATATACAGGAATATACACATGCAGACACATACAGGAATATACACATGCAGACATATACAGGAATATACACATGCAGACACATACACAGGAATATACACATGCAGACATATACACAGGAATATACACATGCAGACACATACACAGGAATATACACATGCAGACACATACAGGAATATACACATGCAGACACATATACAGGAATATACACATGCAGACACATACAGGAGTATACACATGCAGACATATACAGGAATATACACATGCAGACACATACACAGGAATATACACATGCAGACATATACACAGGAATATACACATGCAGACACATACACAGGAATATACACATGCAGACACATACAGGAATATACACATGCAGACACATATACAGGAATATACACATGCAGACACATACAGGAATATACACATGCAGACACATACACAGGAATATACACATGCAGACACATACACAGGAATATACACATGCAGACACATACACAGGAATATACACATGCAGACACATACAGGAATATACACATGCAGACACATACACAGGAATATACACATGCAGACACATACAGGAATATACACATGCAGACACATACAGGAATATACACATGCAGACACATACAGGAATATACACATGCAGACACATACAGGAATATACACATGCAGACACATACAGGAATATACACATGCAGACACATACAGGAATATACACATGCAGACATATACAGGAATATACACATGCAGACACATACAGGAATATACACATGCAGACATATACACAGGAATATACACATGCAGACATATACAGGAGTATACACATGCAGACATATACAGGAATATACACATGCAGACATATACAGGAATATACACATGCAGACATATACACAGGAATATACACATGCAGACATATACACAGGAATATACACATGCAGACACATACAGGAATATACACATGCAGACATATACAGGAATATACACATGCAGACATATACAGGAATATACACATGCAGACACATACAGGAATATACACATGCAGACATATACACAGGAATATACACATGCAGACACATACAGGAATATACACATGCAGACACATACAGGAATATACACATGCAGACATATACACAGGAATATACACATGCAGACATATACACAGGAATATACACATGCAGACACATACACAGGAATATACACATGCAGACATATACACAGGAATATACACATGCAGACATATACACAGGAATATACACATGCAGACACATACACAGGAATATACACATGCAGACATATACACAGGAATATACACATGCAGACATATACAGGAATATACACATGCAGACACATACACAGGAATATACACATGCAGACACATACAGGAATATACACATGCAGACATATACACAGGAATATACACATGCAGACACATACACAGGAATATACACATGCAGACATATACACAGGAATATACACATGCAGACATATACACAGGAATATACACATGCAGACATATACACAGGAATATACACATGCAGACATATACACAGGAATATACACATGCAGACATATACACAGGAATATACACATGCAGACATATACACAGGAATATACACATGCAGACACATACAGGAATATACACATGCAGACATATACACAGGAATATACACATGCAGACATATACACAGGAATATACACATGCAGACACTGGATGACATACATTCAGCCGACCCTCATGTACTATATTATTTCTGTGGTGGATTGGCAGTATCGGTAAGGGTCGGACGCCATGCTTTGAAGCATAGAGTTACCTCCCTTTATGATCTGAGTTCAAATCCCGCCGAGGTTAACTTTGCCTTTCATCCTTACGGGGTCGATAAAATAAAGTACCAGTAATGCACTGGAATAATTGCTGGCCTTGTGCCAAAAGTAGAAACAATTATTTCTGTGGTTGATTTTTTTTTTATCTTTTCTTTTTATTTTTCAGGAGAAAATGTTTCATTTCTGGTTCAACACTTTCTTTGTCCAAGATTGTGAAGAAAGTTGGCGCCATGATAGAAATGGCTCGAACGGTCTGACTGACCAAGACGACTGCTGCCTCACTTTGACCTTCACCAAAAATGACATTGATAAGGCCAACAAAGATAAAGCACACAAATTATTTAGCCCAAATTTTAAGGTCAGTCTTCATTTTGTTTTGTGTTCTTTGTCCCTCCTCCCCCAAATTATTTAGCCCAAATTTTAAGGTCAGTTTCATTTGTCTTTTGTGTGTGTCCCCCAAATTATTTAGCCCAAATTTTAAGGCCATTCTTCATTTGTCTTTTGTGTGTCTCCCAAAATTATTTAGCCTAAATTTTAAGGTCAGTCTTCATTTTCTTTCGTTTTTGGCCCTCCCCCATTTTATTTGGCTCAAATTTTAAGGTCAGTCTTCATTTTCCTTTGTATTTTTGGTCCCTCTTCCCCTAAATTATTTAGTCCAAATTTTACAGTCAGTGTTCATTTTGCTAATGATGATAATAGTGAATTCAAATTTATGTGAATTTTAATTATTGTATCTAACCCTTTAGCATTTAAACTGGTCACAACCGGCCAGAATTCTCTTACCTCTTTCTGTTCAAACTGGCTGTAATTAGCCACTTATACTGATGTTAAGGTATTCTTCTCAAAATACATAATATCAAAATCTCATAGATTCAATATTAAATAAAGTATTATGTGAGGTAAAGACTTTACTGTGAAAATACAACAGTATATATAGAATAACGTAAATGCTAAAGGGTTAAATGTTCCTGTCTGGCTGACTGATTTATCTGTTCTTTAATCTTGTGTCTTTCTCTTCTCTGCCACCAGGTGAAGTTATACTTCCGTACTTGTGATCAGAACACATCTTTTGACTCAGTGCCAATGAAAAGCAGAAGCACAGAGAATCTACCGTCCCACCAGACCAAGCACGACCCGACGCTGAACCCAAGCACCTCCAGCAATGTGCCACAGAGCCGCAGTGTCGTGAGCAGCATGAACTCTCTCAGCATGATCGACCGAACGGTTAACGGCTCTCACCGGACTAACATTAGCACATGCTCGAGTATTGGGCTGGGCAGCGACGGTACGTCCATAACTGGCAGCACGGATGCCATGTCAGCCGACAGCCTCAGCGACAACGACGAGGTGATAGACGAGAATCTGTCGGATACGGAGAGCGACGATGAATGGGAAGGCTTGGAAACGACCCAGGTGTGATATTTAGCTAGCCCCATTCCTCCGGATGACGTGACACAGGCGAAGAAAAAGTGACGGAGCATTTGTACAAAGCCCCCCCACTCCCCCGTAACGACACACAAAGGAGAGAAAGAGAGAGAGAGAGAGAGAGAGAGAGAGTACGCGAGCGAGCGAGAAGTAGAAAGACAGATAAGCAAGCAAGCAAGCAAGCAAGCAAGCAAGCAAGCAAGCAAGAAAGAAAGAAAGAAGAAAATTATAAATAATAAATAATAATAATAATAATAATGATGATAATAATAATAATAAATAATTTCAAAAGAGAAGGAAATCCGTTATTTGGCGGCAGTGGAGGCGATGGTGAAATGTGCCAAAGTTTTTAGCACAACCACTCACAAGTAGTCTCACAAAGCTGAGCACCGGGTGGATGGTCCAATTTATATTCAAAATTAACACAAAAAAAAACAAAAAAAAAAACAAACCAAAACAAAACAAAGCACACACAAAATTTCAAAATAAAAATACAAAATGAAAAAGATATAGATATATATGTGTGTGTGTGTATGTATATATATATATATACATATATATATATATATATATATACACACACACATGTATATG
>CAXHJY010000571.1:15000-20000 GCA_964016885.1 Eledone cirrhosa | reverse complement strand
CCCCTTCCCTTCAAATTGCTGGCCTTGTGCCTAAATCAGAAATCATTATTATTATCATTATTATTATTTAAATTTTTGTTATTATGAGTGGCAGAAATGGGAGAACCCTGGATTAGACCCCCCCCCCCCCAAAAAAAAAAGAAGAAATCCCAGCAAAATTGCCTTGCAAATGTTATTGGTCTTTTTTTTTTTTTCTTGAATCCCCTTGTGTTCTTTCAGTTCATTACGACCAGGGGTCAGGTGAGGGGTAGTGCCAGGGTTGACGGAGGTCGGGGTATGTGGGAGGTGTGTGTCGACTTTGCCTTTACAACTATCCACCCCTTCTCCTCCTGCTTTTGTTCCCCTCCCATCCCCACCGCCATTATACGTGGAAGAGACTTGTAAGGTGTGGCAGTGGTGTTGATATATAAATGAAGAAGTACCAGTAATGGTCGTGGGTGGGTCTGATGTTTTTATTTTTATTTTTTTTATTTTTAAAAATTTAATTCAGGCTCCCCACTAACCCACGACCAGCAACTCTCTCAATCTCCCCCTTACTCACTTCCCCACTGTTCAACACCTCCTCCACACCCATCTCAACATTTTAACCCTGTGCAGAATAATATATAATAATAATAATAATAATAATGTTGATAATTTCTTTATTATTATTATTAATATTGTTACCCAGGGTCAACTTAACCTTCATCCTTCCAGCTGGGTTGATAAAGTAAACGTACCAGTCAAGGACTGGGGGTCTGATTTAATCAACTTTCCCCCCACTTCCCTTCAAATTGCTGGCCTTGTGCCAAATGTAGAAACAATTATTATTATTATTATTATTATTATTATTATTATTGTGGAGGGCGGTGGATTGGCAGAAATCGTTGGAGCGTCGGACAAAATGCTTTGCAGCATAGAGTTATGTCCCTTTACGCTCTAAGTTCAAATCCCGCCGTGGTTGGCTTTGCCTTTCATCCTTACGAGGGGTCAATAAAATAAAGTACCAGTAACGTACTGGGGAGGGGGGGGGGATCGATTTAATCGACTCCCCCCTCCCTCCCCCCCCAAATTGCTGGCCTTGTGCCTATATAAGAAACCATTATTATTATTATTATTATTATTATTATTATAAGTATGGTGGATTAGTGAACTCATGTAAGTACCAGAATGCTTTGCAGTATTTTTTTTCTGATTTCCTGCGATCTGAGTTCAAATCCCGCCGAGGTCAACTTCGCCTTTCATCCTTCTGGCGTTGATAAAATATAGAACCAGTAAAATACTGGGGGTAAGGTTGGTATAATGAACCTCCTCTTCCCCCTCGCCACATATTTCTGGCTGTGTGCTTATTAGCGGCGACAGTCAGCTTTTTTTTTTTTTTTCTTTTTGAAAAAAAAAAAAAAAAAAACATTTTTTTAATTATTATTTTCATTTACTTTTTTTTTTTTTTTTTTTTATCATGGGGCCACTCTGGTTTTAACCCTTCTCTCTCTCCCCTTTTTTTACTGCTTCACACTGCCTATCAACCTCACAACTTGCCATTGTTTTATTTTTTGTTTTGTTTTTGTTTTTTCGTTTTTTTTTTTGTTTATTTTTTTTTTTAAATCCTTTCCCCTGATGTTTGGCTCTGTGCCTGCATAAAGAGTTTTATATTATATTATTATTATATTATTATTTCCTTTATCCTTCTTGGTGGGATGGGTGGGGTCAAGTATTGGATGAATTGGGGTGGATTTAATCGACTTTCCCCTTGCCACAAAATAAGAAACCATTATTGGATTGGCAGTACTGGTAGAGGGTCGGATGCCATGCGTTGCAGCATAGAGTTACGCCTCTTTACAGTCCGAGTTCACATCCCGCCGAGGTAAACTTGGCCTCTCCTACTTACGGGGGTCGATAAAATAAAGTACCAGTAATGCACTGGGATAATTGCTGGCCTTGTCCCAAAAGTAGAAACAATTATTATTATTATTATTATTATTATTATTATTATCTTGCCTTTTATCCTTCCAGTCTTCGATGAAATAAATTCAACGGTCAACTTTAACTGGGGGTCGGTTTAACTAACGAAGGCCTCCTAGCCCCTCCTTTCTCTAAACTGCTAGCTTTAAGCCTAAATTAGAAATTGTTGTTATTACAATTATTATTATTATCATCATCAGAGCCATACATTGACAGTTATTGGTAGAGCGTCGGACATGCTTTGTGGCATAGAGTTACATCCCCTCTACGTTCTAAGTTCAAATCCCGCTGAGGTTAGCTTTGCCTTTCATCCTTACGGGGGTTGATAAAATAAAGTACCTGTAATGCCCTGGAGTCGATTTAATCGACTTTCACCCCCCACCAAAATTTCTGGCCTTGTGCCTAAATCAGATCGGTGGAGGGTCGGACGCCATGCTTTCCAGCATAGTTACGTCCCTTTACGATCTGAGTTCAAATCCCGCCGAGGTTGACTTTGCCTTTCATCCATACGGGGTCGATGAAATAAAGTACCAGTAACGCACTGGGTAATTGCTGGCCTTGTGCCTAAAGTAGAAACAATTATTATTATTATCCAGGCGTCCATGGATTGGCAGAATCAGTAGAGCAACCAGCAAAGGAATCTATTGCTTTGTCTTAGTAGCTTTATCTCTGAAATTTAATTGAGGTCAAGGTTTAGCCTTTCATTCTTTCCAGCGGCAGCCAGAGGGGTAGGGTGGTAGTGATGATGATGATGATGATGGTAGTGGGGGTCAATAATTTCATTCTCTCCAGAGGGGTTGGGGGTGGTAGTGTTGTTGTTGTTGTTGTTGTTGGTGATGATGGTGATGGTGATGGTCAGCAATTTTGTTCTTTCCAAAGGGGGTTGCGGGTGGTAGTGTTATTGTTGGTGATGATGATGATGATGATGGTGGTCAGCAGTTTTATTCTTTCAGGTAGTGGCAGAGGGTGGTGGTGGTGCTGCTCAGCAATTTTGTTCTTTCTATGGTGGCAGTAGCGGTGGTGGTGGTGGTGATGATGATGATGATCATCATCATCATCATCACCAATGTAAATTAGAAAAGCAAGCGCCGGCCATGTGAGTCGTATAATTTGACAATCCTCTCTTTTCCACCATTTGTTTTGAAATCGCTGCTGTTGTTGTTATTGTAGTTGTTTTGGTGGTGGTGGTGGTGATGGTGGTGAACTCCATAGAGGAAGTGGGCTGCTTCCTCTCCCCATTCAGGCCAGTCTAGTTCCGCCTCCACCCACCACCAACACCGCACAGTTCTTGTTTTAATTCCTAGGGAAAGCCTATCGGTACTGTTATGGTTGTGTGGTTAAGCGGTTCATTTTCCACCCATGTGGCTTTGAGTTCAATCCTGCTGTGTGGTACCTTGCGCAAAAGTCTGCTACTATTGCCTTGTGTTGATCCAAAGACCTTGCAAGTGGAATTTGGTATACGGAGACTCTGTGGAAGCCCGCCGTGTGTCTGTAACTTAGTGGTTCTACAAAGAGAGACTGATTAGTCAGGTACCAGACTTGAAGAATAAAAAAAAATATTAAGTACTGAGGAACAATATGATCTACAAAAAAAAAAAAAAAAAAAAATCCATTTAAGGCAGTGCCCCAGCATGGCTACAGTTTAATGACTGAAATGAGTAAAAGAGTAAAACCTACTTATGCCACCACCGACAATGCTGGCATCCCCTCCAATGCTACCACCACCACCACTGCTGCTAAATGCCACTAGTACTCTTTCTCCACTGCTAAATGACACCAGTACTCTTTCTCTGCTGTTAAATGGCACCAGTACTCTTTCTCTGCTGTTAAATGGCACCAGTACTCTTTCTCTGCTGTTAAATGGCACCAGTACTCCCTCTCCGTTGCTAAGTACCACCAGTACTCCCTCTCCGCTGCCAAATGCCTCCCTATCCTTCTCCCATCCTCCAATATTGGCAGGGCTTGTATGATGTCATAAAACTCTCCACTCAAATTATTATAGGGCTTTGCACCTAGTCAAGAAAAAAAAAAGTATATTATATATTATATAATAATAATAACAAAAAAACAGCAGCTAGGGGCCAGGATGAGGTGGGGTGGGGTGCATGGGGGAGAGTGTGGAGTGGCAGCAGGAAATGGTATGGCAACGACTGGATAGTGTAGGGAGGGGGCTGGATGGTTTTGGATAGGCGTTGGGTAGTATTGGAGGGAACAGAGTGGTATAGGAGGAGACTGATGGTATAAAAGGGGTGCTTGATGGTATAGGAGGGGACAGGAGGATATTGGAACCATTGGATGGGATAGAAGGGGACAGGATGGTATAAGGAGGGCTGCTTTTGATAGAATGAAATAAATCACTAGTGTTTCCTCACTCCTGTTGATTGGGTGTCTCTTCAATCTGCTGTACCCCCAACCCCTTCTTTCTTAACCCTCCTCCTCCTACATCTTACACAATATGGGGCGAGGTGGGGACTTAAGCCAATGGTAAGAAATTATTATTATTATTATTAAAGGGCGGTGGATTGGCAGTATCGGTAGAGGGTCGGACGCCATACTTTGCAGCATAGAGTTACGGCCCTTTATGATCTGAGTTCAAATCCCGCTGAGGTTAACTTTGCCTTTCATCCTTACGGGGTCAATAAAATAAAGTACCAGTAATACACTGGGTGGGGGTAATTGCTGGCCTTGTGCCAAAAGTAGAAACAATTATTATTAGGGCACGGGATTGGCAGAATCGTTAGTGTCGAAAAAAAGGGCATTGCAACGTTTATTCTGGGTTTTTACGTCTTGAGTTCAAATCCCACCTATGTCTACTTTGCCTTTCATCATTTCTGGGTTGATAAAATAAAGTACCAGTCACGTATTGGGGTTGATTTAGTTGACTTACCCCTCCCCCAAAATTGCTGGCCTTGTGCCTAAATCACAAACCATTATTATTATCATCATTACTGGCAGAATCGGTAGAACATCAGCCTGGCAGAAATGCCTTGTGGTATTTAGTTAGCAGTCCTTTACATTCTGTGTTTGAATCCCACCGAAGTCAGCTGCCCCTACAACCC
>CAXHJY010000569.1:17500-22500 GCA_964016885.1 Eledone cirrhosa | reverse complement strand
GTGCGCATGCGTGTGTGTAAGTAGAGATTAATGATGTTGACATGTGACCTGTTCTATAATGTATTCTTTTTATGAATGTCAACTTCCTAATATCAACACAGCAGATGTTTCATAATGAGACTTCGTTATTGGCTGCTTGCCTGCTCCCTCAAGCAAACATACGAGTAATTATATATATATATATATATATATATATATGAGTGTGTGTTTGTATGTATTTATATATTAAATATATATATATATATATATAATATACATATCTATGTGTGTGTTCATTTATATATTAAATGTATTTATATGTATATATATATATATATATATATATATAAGTCGTGTTGCCGTGATATACATACATATATATATATATATGTATGTATATGACGGCTGCAATACTTTTGATAACTAAGCACGAGCAGCACGGGTGTGGCTTTTTAGTCCTGCTATGGACTTGCCTATGGCCAGCAATGCCATACAACGCAAAGGTTGTCACGTATCAAGCGATGCCTGTGATTGAAGTTTTTTTTTAAGTGAGGAAACGCTTTACATGTAGCCATTCTCACTCTCTGAAATTTTATCCAAAAAGTCGAACTAGTCTACATCATTGGATGCAAACTAAGTCGTGGCTTTTATATCTGAGTGATCTTCTCCTAAAGAGATGTCCTAATGAAGGCTAGGAGTCTCTCACTGTACATCCCCGCTAAACAAATACTTTATTGGATGGTCGATGTCTCCTGAATTCATCCGCCTTTTGACGGGTTTTGTTTTTCCGCCCCACTGGGTCTCCAAATTCCCCCTCTTGACTAACCTAGATCGGTGGGGTGGCCGGTTTAGTTGCCGATGACCCGACCATGGTCAGATTGTACTGGGTTACCAGTAGCGCTGAAGAGCGACCTGACAGCTAGATCCGAAGTTTAGATCTAGCTGTCGAAACGGCCTGAGCTTAGCCGTCGGGGTCCGGACTCTTTTCCTATATATGTACACATGTAGATGAATAGATAGATGAATAGATAGATAGATAGATAGATAGATAGATAGATAGATAGATAGATAGATAGATAGATAGATAGATAGATAGATAGATAGATAGATAGATAAGGTAGTTTTTTGTTTATTTAATTTTCCCTTTCCTCCACACGTGCAACCTCGTTTTGAACAGTTAATTATCAATGATTGAAACAACCAACAAAAGTCCAGTTTTTTTCCCTCTGATAGTTTTGCCATGGAAATTATGTTGACGCAAAGATTAACGGAACATTCCGCCATTTTCTAATTTGTTCGTTTATTTATTCTTCTTCTTATTACTTTCTTAAGATTTTTTTTACTTTTAATAATTCCTTCTTTAGAAAGTTTTCAAATGTGTGAAAAAAAATAAGTACCCTGATATATTATGTGTCTTGTAATTAACCGTTTAATTAAGAACCCGCCAGAAACTACCCCTACTTCTATCATACAAAGCTGTTTATTTTAAACTGTCGTCCATGTTTATTTCTAAACAATCTTCCATCATGCTTTCATGTAAGAGCTATTTTGATGTTATGTTCTCCAAACACCAGCTTAGTAACGACGAAGTTAGTTATATCAGTAAATCCCTCGAGTTTCTGGATTATTTTAAATAATATTTGAAAATCACAGGCTGTATATTTCATTAGTGACAAATCCGTTGGAATTTTACTGATAACAATATATACATATGTGTGTGTGTGTGTGTGTGTGTGTGTGTGTGTGTGTGTGTGTGTGTGTGTGTGTGTGTGTGTGTGTGTGTGTGTGTGTGTGTGTGTGTGTGTGTGTGTGTGTCTGTGTGTCTGTGTGTGTCTGTGTGTGTGTGTGTATAATATAATATATATATATATATATATAAACAAATAGTAAAAAGGAACAAAATTTCAGTAGAAAATGCTGGAGAGATTCTTTGAGTATAATATCAAAACATTTATTTATAAAGTGGGTAATTCCGCATTTAACAATGGTACAGGTTTCAGCATTTGATGCTTTTTCAACTGTGGATGTGCATAATGTAGTTATGTTGCATATTTATACGAATAATAAAAAGGGGAAGAAAAATTATTAGTTTTTACAAACATATTTAGAGAGGAGAGTTCATATCTCTGTCCAAGGTTGTCATTCGTTCTCTCTTAATTGGCTGACAGAGGTAGTTGTTTTATTTTTTTATGGTTCTGACTGCAGGGGCAGGGAAAAGTCGATTAAATCGACCCCAGTGCGGGACTGGTGCTTTATTTTATCGACCCCGTAAGGATGAAAGGCAATGTTAACATTGGCAGGATTTGAACTCAGATCATAAAGGGCCGTAACTCTATGCTGCAAAGCATGGTGACCGACTCTCTACCGATACTGACAATCCACCACCCTAATTCACCACCTAATTTCAACATTTTAATTCAATAAAGTAAAGAATGCTGGTATACAAGACTCGCGTAGTTCGATTCACGCGGACGATACCGTCATGTCTTCCATATTATATTTAGTATTTATATAAATTTATCATAAGAATTTTCACTGTCATATTATATAGAACGCAATAAATCTTGGATATTAAGGAAATCAGAGACGAATGCCGACATATTTTAAAACTATATATTTCTATTTTCATCTAAAAGTATTCTTTACCTTGATTTGTGTCTGACTTGATGAAATGATTACCAAATGTGACCCTGTAAGATGTGACCTAATAAAAGTATATATATGTGTATATATATATATATATATATATATATATATATATATATATATATATATACATATATATATATATGTATACACATACATATATACACACATACATATATATATACATATGTATATGCATATATATATATATATATACTGCTTTTCTAAGGAAACATATCCGCCGACCAATGAAGTAACATACGCATACACATATACACACACATATACATACATACACATACACACATACATACACATACACACACACACACACACGAACAAGCACACAGAGCAGCTGATAAGAAGGAAATGGATACACATAGAGCCGTATATTGCAGGAAGTTTGCACATGTGCGGAAAATCTTTATAACTAAGCAGAAAATCTACACAACACAAATCAGTCAAAGAAAGAAAGAAAGAAAGAAAGAAAGAAAGAAAGGAAAAGAAAAGAAAAGAACGTTTTTAGGAAATACTTGAAAACGATTTCTAGTTTGGGCACAAAACCAGCAATATTGGGGAGGGGAAATACGATTAAATCGACCCCAATACATTACTGGTACTTATTTTATCGATCCTGTAAGGATGAAAGACAAAGTTAACCTCGGCCGGATTTGAACTCAGAACGTAAAGCCATAACCCTATGCCGAAAAGCATGGCGTCCGACGCTCTACCGATTCTGCCAATCCACCATTAAAATAAGATATGAACAAAATATGCATAAAATCACTTGAAGATATTTAATTTATAATTGCTATTTTAGTACACATAAAAGAATTTGACAGAATGTAAAGGGCCATAACTCTATGCCGCAAAGCATGATGTCTGACTCTCTACCGATACTGCCAATCCACAAAACAACTAGTGTAAGTAATATGGTGAAAAGTCTCGTCCGATTCTAGTAATTCCACCAATCCAACACTCTGGACTGGAGAACTATATTTTGTCGTAAAAGTAATTGATCTGAATTCTATTTGAAATTAGATTGCGGAGAGCTGTAAGAATTCTGGCCAAATAATGGAGCCGATGGCCACATCGGACTAAAGAGGCAATGTCGATAATATTGAGTCGGGTTCAACGTGGAATAAAGAACGCAATACTCCACCCTGTCCAGGAATCGAACGTACGACTTAATGATCGTAGGTCCAACATATTGATCATTAGGTCAGGCACCTTCACACACACACACACACACACACACACACACACACACACACGCATCCATATATATATATATGTGTGTGTGTATATATATGTCTGTGTGTGAGAGAGAGTATGTGCGTATGTGTATGTGTCTTTGTATGTATATATATATATGTGTGTGTGTGTGTGAGAGTATGTGTGTATGTGTATGTGTCTTTGTATGTATGTATATATATATATATATATATAACGAAGGAGTTGTGGTAAGGAACCAGATGGACCATAACGCTTGAGCGTCGAAACGGCTTGAGCTCTGCCGTCGGGGTCATACTTTTTACTATATATATATAATATAGAAATGGCTTCTACAGGACTAGAACTATTTCATTCGGAAGAAATCATCAGAGTAGACTTCCAGCTTTAACCAACTCCAAAGAAAAAAACTCACAGAGTGTTAAGTCAGGGCTTCTGGCTGGCCACTCATGCGGACCACGACGTCCCATGCATCTCTCAGAGAAGTAAACATTCAGCCATTCACGAACAACAATAACAAAATCAAATCTTTAATATTCTCCCAAGTACTGACAACTGGCCAGATTTCATCTTGCAGCATGGTGAGGTACCTTTCGGTATTCAATAGGGAGTTACTTTTCAATCACCCTGTATATATATATATAAAGATATATATAAAATAACAGGAGGCTGGACTGGTGTAAATCCTTGAAAGGTTTATTATACTATGATCATTTCAATGACCGGGTTCCATATGAATCTGATGATATCATCAGGTATTCGAAATATAACAAAGGAATATGTAAAAAACCATGGGTCCGAAAAATCAGAGACAGAGAGGACGACTGACCAATTAGCCGCTTTCACCTCGGCCAGTCGCCTTCATATGGAACCCGGTCATTGAAATGATCATAGTATAATAAACTTGCAAGGATTTACACCAGTCCAGCCTCCTGTTATTTTATTTATAATTAACTCCGTATTCGCACCACCAACTCCACAATATTACTCTCCACAATATTACACCAGGATTGACCACCATACGGAATAACCAATTCTATCCAATGGTGAACCAACAAACCTAAAGAAATATATATATATATATATATATATATCCAGGAGATTCCAACCAGAATGGTTGCATTTTTTCAGGGTATGTCAAT
>CAXHJY010000569.1:0-7500 GCA_964016885.1 Eledone cirrhosa | reverse complement strand
ATCGGACTACATCCGTCTTATCCTTTTATGGGTGTTCCAATTGTTCAAATAATTGTTTCTACTTTTGGCACAAGGCCAGCAATTATCACAGTGCATTACTGGTACTTTATTTTATCGATCCGGTAAGGATGAAAGGCAAAGTTAACCTCGACGGGATTTTACATTATGTAATAATAAGATATATCACTTGTTCAAATAATGAACAAAGCCTGCTCAATAAGTTAAACTGCAGGTGACTGGGCATCCCACAAACACGTGTACATTTAACGTATTTTTCAGGGGGATTCATCCTGACACTCTGTATGACTGGAATCAATTCTTTCTAGGTTGACAAATAAAGACTAACCTAGAACTGGAATCGATTATTTCTCTGTCTCCTTAACTAGAAGAAACCTTCTCTGTTCCGTACAGGATAAGGTTTGGTTCCATTAAGTTTAAAAAAACCCAAGAAACGCCGTGTGTCAGAATGTGGCCCTAAGAACTCTATTAGGGTTCTAGGTTCTGTTACCAATACTTCTGTTCCTATTATAACTCTCCTCCACACGATATACACCTTTGCTACCAAGTCTCTGATTTATCTTTTACTCACATAGAATTTACTGGTTTGTCAAACGCATAAATATTTGTCAAACGCATAAAGTTTATGTATTTATGTGTTCAGAACTTCTCTCCAAGAAATCACGTGACAAAACAGTAAATGCCAACGAACAGCGCACAGTCACACATACAGAGACAAACACACACACACTCTCTCTCTCTCTCTCTCTCTCTCTCTCTCTCTCTCTCTCTCTCACACACACACACAGTCTCACACCCTCACACACACACACAGAGACACACATACACTCTCTCTCACACACACACACACACACACACACACGCGCACACAGACACACACACACACACTCTCACATCCTCACACACAGACACACACACACAGAAACTATTATATATATATATATAGAGAGAGAGAGAGGGGGGCGTGTGTGAATGTCTGGCAAAGATGCATGATCTTTCCTCCCATAAATGTTTCTTCCCCCCTCTTATCTCCGACTATCTCTCACTTTATCGTCTGACGATGAAGGGTTAACAGTCCGAAACGTTAAGATTCCCCCCCCCCCCCCCGCCCCAACTATATCAATAATTAAACTGATACATATCTGCATTGTATTGTATCATGTCCTTGTGTTGGTTTTCTTCGTTGAATTTCGTATACATCTATCTAGGGCGGGTAAAATTCCCGAGATCCATGGACGAGTTCTCTCCAGCGGTCTCTGTCCCTCATTTTCGCTGCCATGTCCTGCGTCTCCAACAGACCAGTGTCTGTCCTAAGAGCATCAACATACGTTAACCTTGGGCTTCCTCTTCCAGTGTGTCCGTGTAGGGGCTCCCACAGGAGCACTGAGTGCAATGTCAACTCTGGATGTCGGTGAGCATGTCCAGCTAACCTCAGTCTCCTCTGTGTCACTTTTGAGCTGACGTGTATATATGTGTATATATATATATATATATATATATATATATATATATATGTGTGTGTGTGTGTGTGTGTGTGTGTGTGTGTGTGTGTGTGTTTATATGTCTGATAAGCTGAGACATTTATTTACTTATTTTTTCCTTATTTCTATTCCCAAGCGTGAAACTAATAAGACTTCGTGTTTTTGTATCATTGTGCTTGTCTCGTTTATTCTTTAACAATAACAATATATATATATATGTGTGTGTGTTTGTGTTTGTTTGTGTGTGTGTGTGTGTGTACGTCTCTGTGTTTATATGTGTGTGAGTATGTGTGTGTCTGTGTCTGTGTGTGAGTCTGCGTGTGTGTATACATACATATATATATGTATGCAAGTGTGTGTTTCAGTGTGCATGTATGTGTGTATGTGTGAATATATACATATATACAGATATATACAGAGAGAAGAAGAGAGTGGGAGAAAGAGAGAGAGATTCAGGAAAGTATAGGGAGTAACGGGGAGAGAGAGAGAGAGAGAGAGAGAGAGAGAGAGAGAGAGAGAGAGAGAGAGGGGTGTGTAGAGGAGAAATAAGAGAGAATGTGAAAATGTGAAGAGTTTATATTATTTAATTTGAAATTTCCAAGGGGCCTCCATGTCCTGATTTGTGTTTGTGTGTGTATGTGTGTGTGTATGTGTGCGTATATATATATGTGTGTGTGTGTGTGCCTCTCTGTGTGTGTGTGTGTTATTTTAGCGTTCACAGTCGTATATTCTCAAGCGCAGCCAAACACATGCACACTCTTACACATACATATAGAATCCTGTGTCTATATATATATACATATATATACACATATATATGTGTGTTTGTGTGTGTATATACATATATATATATATGTATATATATATATATGTATATATATATATATATATATATATATACATGTATATATATATATATATATATACATATATACACACACACACATATATATATATATATATATATATATATATATATATATATATATATATATCGTGAGTATACTTGCATGCGTAACAAAATAGTTGAGTAGGTGTGTCACACTATATAGTAGGATATAGTAGGTAGGTGTGGGGGTGTGGGTGGGGGTGTCTAGAAACGATGTGGTTCTCTCTGTGACTCTGTTCAAACAAAGGGACCCTTATATTAAATTAAGGGACTCATTGAGTAGCAACAACAGAAGCTGATTGAACGCAGATGTGTGTGGAAGTGAAATTGTTTCTGGTTTAGTGGAGAATTCACCAGCACACCATATGTTGCTGGAGTAGACAGCATTTCATAAAATGTCTACCATTTTCTTATTGTCCATATGAAGAAATGCTACTGTAACCAGTCGAAATTTCGAACGAAACACCACTCGCCATCTTTTAGTCATATATACTTGCAAACTTTCTCTACGCGTAAGCATATATATATATATATATATATATATATATATATATATATATATATATTATGGAATACTGTTGGCGTCTTGCTACAATAATTTCTATACTTTGCATTTATATATATATATATTTATATATATATATTTATATATATATATGCTTACAATTTCTATATTTTAATTTCTATACTTACAATTTCTATACTTTAATTATACTTTATATAAATATATATATATATATATATATATATATATATATATATATATATATATATCTATATATATATATATATATATATAAAATACGTAGTTAAGAAAGCCACAACAATGCAGAGGGAAATCTCGAGGTAGGAAGTGAATGATAGATAGGAGAAACAGGAGAAAGTGAAAATTGAGAGAGACAAAGATGAAAACAAAACAAAGGTAGAAGGGTTACCGTAGTGGAGATTTAATCCCAATATTTCGGGCTCACGCCCATCAACGGGGGAAAGTTCCAAAGGGGGGGAACAGGCCAAGCGGAGAAAGTTGTGATGCCGTTAAGACAGGAATGCCGTTAATATATATATATATATATATATATATATATATATATATATATATATATATATATATATATATATATATATATTAAAGAGTTAAACAAGATTCAATGAGTACATCAAAGAATGAGTTTTACAGTAGATTGGAAGCACTCTACAGGAAAAATATATTCCAGAGTTATTAATATTAAAATTCAAATATTAATAAAATAGATGTTCTTGTGATCAATTAAATTTTATTATACATATTTCAGAGGTGCTTGAATCGGGTTCAACAGTACGTCCTCATCAGATAAAATAAAATGATACATGACATACCCTGAGATGTTAGATGGTTAAGATTTAATCAAGGTAGTATATATATATATATATATATATGCAGAGGTTATATTTAATTTAAAAAATTTTATAACTCTCTTTTTCTATTTTTTACTCTCTCCCTTACATATCATCTTCTTCCAACAGTTTAATTTAAATAAACCGTTATCTTTTCAACCTTTCGGACACTCATTTGCATACTCACTCATAATTTTCTATCACCCTCAATAAATGTACTATCTCCACTATCCAGGAAGCCCCAGCCGTTAAGGTTGTCTTTTTTTCCGGGTATGTCAATATTTATTTATAAAACAAATCTGTATTTTATCTGATGAAAGCGCACCATAATTTGCCTTGGTTGCCCTTGAAATATGTATAATAAAATAAATATGGTTTTATAAATATAGTTTCCATATTGTATATATATATATATATTTAATATAGAAATGGCTTCTACATGACTATATATATATATCTACATATATGTATATATATACGCATGTATATATATATATATAAGTGTGTGTGTGGGGAGGGGATTTGAACTCAGAACTTAAACGGCCGTAACTTTATACTGTAAAACATGTTGTCCGACTGGCGCTCTACCGATCCTGTGGATATGAATAATGAAAAACGTATAAAAGTAAATAAGTTTGAAACAGCGAGGGAAGTTTGAAATTTAATAGAAATAGAAGCTTTCGTCGTATTTCTTTTTTTTCTTTAGTGAAGAAATTTTAGCCTGATAGAGGGGTTTAAAACCCTCTTTAAAATGGTAAAGGGTGAATGTTAACGTACATGGGAATTTTGAAGTAGATGTAAGTCAATAATCATCATTTTCCCTTTTTTTTTTTTAGATGGTTTTAAACCTCACTATCAGGCTAAAATTTCTTGAGTATAAAAGTAATTTGGGAAATTAGAAAAAGTGAGTCTCGACAATAAAAAAAAAGCTATAAATATATAAATAAGCTACATTCTCCCAGTCAACAAACTTACCCTAATCTATCTCTACATACATCTATCTCGTTACAATTCTTGCTGTGATCCACCCGTTTTAATAACTTAAAAATTCATGTCAAATTCTTTTATGTCTACTAAAATTAAAATTAGAAATTAAATAGCTTCACGTGATTTTATGCATATTTTTGTTCATATCTTATTTTAATGGATTTTTATTATTATTATTATTATTATTATTATTATTATTATTTTCGATTCATTAAAATCGATACCGTTCATTCCAGTGCACGCACACACACACACACACACACACACACACACACACACACACACACACACACACACACATATATATATAAGTTTTAATATAGATGAGATTCTACAGGACTAGAACTGTTTCATTCTTTAGAAATCATCAGGAATCTGGGTATCAAAATTATATCTATATTAAAACTTTTATACTCTGCAATGTATTGAGTACCTTACTTACTGTGGTTACCTCCGATTCAACCCGGAATAACGTATATATATAACGTATATATATATATATATATTTATATTTATATATGTATGGATATCTGTGTGTGTGTGTATATATTATATTAGGTATGAATAGTAGTACCAAATCGAATAGTACCTGACATATAGCAGGTACTATTCGAGTTGCTTGAGGCAATCACAGAAAGCTCAATAAACGGTTATGTTAATACATAACCGTCCAAAGTAAACACACACACACACACACACACACACACACACACACACACACACACACACACACACACACACACGCATATATATATATATATAATATAATATATATATATATATTATATCTATGTGTGTATGTATGTAAGTATGTATGTATGTATGTATGTATATAAGTATGTATGTATGCGCGTGTCTATATATCTAAATATAAATTTCTGCTGATGTGGCGTATCATCTCTCGGACGCCATTTTGAAAATGACTAAAAACAAGTATTACAAATAATAACGAGAAAGGAAATGGTTGCTTCTCAACGCCAAACTTTCTACACTAAACTGAATAATAGGTGTGTCCTTTTTTGTTTAATTATTCACGTGTTTGTTTGTTTATTTCCCTGTTTGTTTATTTAACTGCAGGCTTTAACGAAACTGTGTAGAATTTAGAATACATGATCTTAGACTTAACATAGTTATAACAAACATATTTTAAGTTTTGAAAAAAAATGGAGGTATGGAGTATTGTATAAATATACAAAGGAATTTAAGTCCATAATTAGAAACTGGTATATTGTTTATAAAAGACATTGTTTTATTTGATATATGTAGATATGTATATATATATGTATGTGTGTGTGTGTGTGTGTGTGTGTGTGTGTGTGTGTGTGTGTGTATGTATGTATATATGTATGTGTGTGTGTATATATATGTGTGTGTGTGTGTGTGTGTGTGTGTGAATATATATGTATATGAAAAGCAGAAGAACTACGAAACCGGTAAAGGAACCAAATAAATATATATTAAAAAAAAAAACACTCCAGTTGCATTTTCGATTTCATCTTTTTTCCTTTTATATATATATATATATATATATATATATAATTGACTCCCACGCATACGAACGTGAATGTATGTATGTATGTATGTATGTATGTATGTATGTATGTATGTATGTATGTATGTATGTGTGTATGTATGTATGTATGTATGTATATAATTGCTGGTCTTGTGTCCAAAGTAGAAACGATTATTATAAATAAAAATAATTCGCTAAAATTTATATTTAGATTGTACATACAAATGTAGTGAATGTTAGACGCTGTTTTCTGTAGTTTGTCATAACCCTTTCTTCCTCAGTGACCTGTTGTATGTGACAGAAGAACGGACGGACGGAGGTCGCACGAATTTATATACATATATATGTATATTATATATTAATTTAACAATGAAAATTATAACAAAGTCAAATTATTTTCCCTATTCACATCAGGCTAGATTGAATACACACACACACACATACACACACACACACACACACACACACACACACACACACACACACACACACATATATATATATATATATATATATATATATATATATATATATATATGAATATATGTATATATATATATTTGATATATATTTATCCTTATCGATCCCTCTTTGGATTTTAGTCTTCACATTTATTATTATTACTATATATATATATATATATATATATATATATATATATATATATATATATATATATATAATATATAGAAATGGCTTCTACAGGACTAGAACTGATTCATTCGGGAGAAACCATATATATATATATATATATATATATATATATATATATATAGATGTATGTATATATATACGTATGACATGTACGCAGATGTATATATATATATGTGTATGTGTGCAACTGTCTACGCACTTGTGTGTGTTTGTATGTATCTGTGAGTGTGTGTGTCTGTATATATATGTGCGTGTGTGAGTGTGTGTGTGTGTGTGTGTGTGTGTGTGTGTGTGTGTGTGTGTGTGTGTGTGTGTGTGTGTGTGTGTGTGTGTGTGTGTGTGTGTGAGTGTGTGTGTGTGGCTACTTTGACTGAACAACTGTAATAATCTCCGTTGAAACTGACACGAGATTCTCTTTACACTCCATTGGCTGCGTTCCAATGGAAGCCGCTACTATTTCATTGCTGATACTTTATTTATTCCACTCCAATCATTGATTGTGTAATTTAGACTAATTTAGATGATATATATATATACATACACATTATATACATACATACAGAAATACATACATATATACTTAC